>CP139503.1:240994433-241194103 GCA_021014915.2 Artemisia tridentata subsp. tridentata
AGCTTGTGTACCTGCATTAGGGTTAGCTTGTGTATCTGCAAACATGTTAGTTGAACCTGCCAACACTGGCTCATAATTCATGGACTTAGTCAAAGAATCAATATCAAAGAGCCATTCAGGTCCTTTTCCAGCAACACTAGGTGTGGTTTCACTAAACCTAACATGTAAGTTTTCTTCCACATGCCTAGTTCTTTGATTGAATACCCTAAAAGCCTTACTATTTGTAGAGTATCCAACAAAGTAAACTTTGTCTGCTTTCTCATCAAACTTGCCTAGTGATTCAATGGTATTTAAGATAGTGACAGGACACCCAAATGGTTTCAAGAAATCTATCATAGGTTTCCTACCATGCAACAATTCATAAGGGGTCTTGTTATGAGGCTTAACTACCTTACTCCTATTTTGCACAAAGCAGGCAGTATTAACTGCTTCAGCCCAAAAGGTAGTGGGTAATTTTGACTCTGACAACATAGTCCTAGCTGCCTCAATTAGTGTCCTATTCCTCCTCTCAGCTACACCATTTTGCTGAGGAGTTGTAGCTACACTAAACTGTCTTAAGATATGTTTTTCCTCACAGAACTGATTCATCACACTATTCTTAAATTCAGTTCCATTGTCACATCTGATTACCTTAACTTTGTGATTAACTAGGTTTTCTATTCTAGTTATAAAGGCCTTAAGAATATTAGAGGTCTCATCCTTAGTTCCTAGAAAAAATGTCCAAGTAAATCTGCTAAAATCATCAGTGACAACTAAGTAATACATCTTTTTATTCAAGTTTTTCACAAAAGTTGGTCCAAATAGATCCATGTGTAACATATGCAAGGGCTTAGAAATAGAGTTCACCACTTTGGACTTACAAGAAGCTCTATGTTGCTTTCCCATCTGACAAGCAACACAGGTTTCAGGATTTTCAAAATTTTTTGAAGGTAAACCTCTTACAAGGTTGCCCTTGACCAGTTTATTTATTGTTTTGAAATTCAAATGGCCCAATCTTCTATGCCAAAGTTTGGATTCATCAATTGTGGCTTTGGCAAATAGACAAGTTAAATCTCTTTTGGGAAGGATGTTCTTTATGTCCACACTGTGTATATTGTCTTTTCTAGGGACTCTAAGTTGCACTAATTTATCATCAGGCAGCTTGTAGTCAGGAGATAAGACAAGACACTCAGTGTCTGTAAAAAGAACAAAATTCTTTTTGTTACACATTTGTGAGACACTAAAAAGATTGAACTTAAGTCCATTGACCAAATACACTTTATCAAAATCCAAATTCCCTGTTCTAATAGTACCTTTCCCAACAATTTTACCTCCTTTGGGGTCATTCCCAAAGGCAACATATCCACCATCCAAAGCTTGAAAATCTTCCAGGTTGCTTTGGTCTCCAGTCATGTGTGAAGAGCATCCACTATCAAAAATGCATTTATCCTTTAGCTCCTTATGTAGATTGCCCTACACAAAAAGTAAGAGAATTAGTTTCTCTTTGGGACCCAAGCCATTACTGACTTGGATCTGCCTTGTGCATCATGATAATCAAATTTCTTTAACTCCATTGGTGCACTGCTGTGTCTGAGAACATGATCTAAAATTTTAACTTTAGGTTTCCGGACCCAGCAAGCTGAGGCCTTAACAACATAAAAATGATTGCCCACAACAGTGTCTGTTATCACTTTGGGCTCAGCAGCAGAATCTGCTTTTGCCTTAGCAGTAAAAGACTCTGTTTTCTTTGGAATGGGCCTTGTTGGTGCAGCAGCAGTAATTATCCTAGAAGCACCATCTCTCAACAAAACTTCCCTAGGAACCATGTTACTATTTGGATGAGGGTGAGTCTTTCTAGTAGAATGCTTGTAGTTCACCATTGAGTGTTGGTTCCTAATAGGTCTTTGGTAGAAATAACAATCTTCCTCTAGATGCTCAAAACTACCACAACTATAACATGCCTTCTTAAGTAACTGGAAGTCAATACCTAATCTTTGTGAAACTAGGCTGTTCCAATTTCTTTGATTACCCCTTGGCAAGTTATTAAATTTTCTAGGAAATTCTCTAGGTGTTTCATCAAACTCAGACATTTTCCTAGAGATACTACTACCTAACATAGGTTTAACAAACTCAACATTTTTACCTTTTGATTCAGCTTTGTTAACCTGTGAGACTTTTGATTCAACAGATGTAAAATTATTTTTCTTTTTAGCTTTAGGTGTTGACTCAGTCTCATTATCCTCATCATCTGATACCCAATCCTCAATAATTGGTGCATCAGAAACCTTCTCATCAACCTTAGGTGCATAAGTTCTATCAGGTTTTTCAGCATTTGTTTCACTGGCTTCACCTATAGGTTGTGCATCTATCTCAGTAACAAAAGATAACTCCTTCCTAGGAGGGGCAAAGGCACTTTTGACTGGGGGTGGTACTTCATTGTACCCTAAACCACTCCCCTTTCTCAGAATTTGACTTCCAATTGACTTACCTAAAAGATCAGTTGCAAACTGTTGTTTTTCAATCCTAACAACATGTTTCTCTTTATCAGATAAAGCCAAATCTCTAGCCTTTTCAGCCTCTTCAACTCTTTTGTTTAGCATATTAATCTCACAGTCTTTCTTAATAATCTCAACTTCTAAACCATTGATCCTATCAACATACTCTACTTCATTCTGTCTAAGAAAATCAAGTTTTTCTTCTATTGAGTTTAGGCCATGTTTATAACCTAAATTATCAAGTTTTAACTTTTCTAGTTCCATTCTTAAACTTTCATTCCTATATTTTAATTCCTCAATAGTATCTATGAATGATTTAAATGAACAAGAAGACTCATTGGATACCTCAGAGTCTGATCCAGAAGAAGAGTAAGCCATGAGAGCAAAGTGTTGTTCTTTGGATTCTTCTTCAACCATCAATGCATAGTTGGGTCCCTCCTCAGCTTGGTCACTCCAGTCAAACTCTCCCAAGGCATCACAAGAAACCATAGCAGTAGTAGGATTAGCTTCTTCAATAGGAATCTGCCTTGTGTTCTCCTAGTTCTTCTTGGGTGCTCTGCACTCCCTAGCAAAGTGACCCTTTCTTTGGCAGTTATAGCACTTCATCTTTGATTTATCAAACCCCATATTGGTTTGACCTCTGTACTTGATCTCTCTACCAGTTTTCTTAAGAAATCTCCTAGCTCTCATAGTGAGCATGGCCATCTGCCATTTCAAGTCAATCTCTTCAAGGTCATCTTCATCAATCTGATCCAAATCTTGATCAGTTACAGAAGTACTTAGAGGAATTCTGGTAAGATCAGCCAAAAAGGAACAAATAGTAGCATCACTGATGTTGTCACTATTTGTACTAGAAGTAGAACCAGCAGCAGAAACAAGATGACCAGCAGCAGAATGATGTTCTTGAGAACTACTAGAAGCCTTGTTGTTTGAGGACACAAAGGCAAGGTTGTTTGTGCCAGAGGATGAACTAGAAGATCCCTTGACCTCAGATTCATACACCTTTAGATTGTTATACAAATCATCCAAAGTCATTGTTTCAAAATCACTCTTATTTCTCCAGACCACTGTATGAGTATTCCATTCAGAAGATAAGCTCCTCAGAAACTTCAGATTAATGTCTTCTTGAGGCATTGATAGATTCATAAGTTGTAATTGATGCTTGAGCATATTCTTCCTTGACTTTTTGGTGGCAGCATTCCCACCAAATCTGAGTTCAATAGCAGCCATCAAATCCTTAGCAGTCTTTGTGTTACTGAAACTCAGTTGATACTCATTGGGTATCCCCAGCAAGAGGGTATTATGAGTCTTAATCTCCAGTCTCCTCTGAGCCTTCTCCTCATTAGTTTTAATGGGTAGTAGAGTAATCCCATCAGCAGCCTTAGCAGGTAGTTTATCTCCATCTTCAACAATTTCCCACATGGAGTAGTCTAACATTTTCATGTACTGCTCAATCCTCATCTTCCAGATTTCGTATTCACCAACCTTGAGCACTGGTACCTTAGAGGCAGTCACTATATGATGAGATTCCAATTCCATTGCAGAAGTAGATGTTGAACAGATCTTGATTAACAAAAATTATTCTCGATATCAGTCTCTAGATCACAAGCTCTGATACCACTTGTTAATCCCAGATGAGCTTAACGATCTTGTTAATTATCTTAGATGTGGATCTAAGACAATAGGTATAGAAACTGTTCTTGAACGATTTATCAAATATTATGCGGAAACTAATACTTGATCTTAAGAAGAATTATATAATGAACAAATTATCACAAAACACTTCAATATATTGAATACGGTTACTCAAAAGTAACAGGGTTACAAAATAACCTTGAAGCGAATACTAAACAATGCTAACAATCGTGTACTAGCAACTCTAAACCCTAACCCTAGATCCTCCTATTATAGACTTAAGGAGTCCTAGTCGGTTATAAAACTTTCTATACAAGATAATATCAAATCGTATCTTTACCATAATTATCTTAACAAACTATACATATCTAATAAGCAGCAGAATCATTACTCTAGCAGCAGAATCTTCTTAGGATAGCAGTAGAATGACACTTAGCTTATTTCACCATTCATCAGATAAACTCCAGCAGTAGAATGTATACACTAGCAGTAGAATGATTTAGCCTTAGCAGCAGAATCACACTTAGTGTATTTTCCTTAAGTTTCATGGGCAGTAGTATAACATGTAAAGCAGCAGCACCTTCAAACCCAACACTCATGTATCTAACAACCATCAAACCAGATATTGTATTTGCAACATATCTTTGCTCCCGCTATCAGTCTCGACCTACTGAAAGACACCTCTCTAAGGTTAAAAGAATCCTTCGATACATAAAGGGAACCATTCATTTGGGGATCTGGTATCCGAATGATTCTGGCTTTGAACTAATTGCTTTTTTAGATGCTGATCATGCAGGATGCTTAGATACGTGTAAAAGTACATCTTGAGGAGTGCAGTTCCTTGGAGACAAAATTGTGTCTTGGCAGTCAAAGAAGCAAGATTGTCCATCATTATCGTCAACAGAATCTGAATATGTAGCCATTTCAGCATGTTGTGCTCAATTCATTTCGATGAGATCACAACTGATGGACTATGGTTACATTTTCAACAAGATTCTGATGTACTGCGACTCCAAGAGTGCCATTGCCATTTCATGCAACACCGTTCAGCATTTGAAGTCCAAACACATTGCACTTCGATACCATTTCATCAAAGAGCATGTGGAACAAGTTACTATTGAACTTTATTTTGTGGGTACAGAATACCAACTGGCAGATTTATTCACCAAAGCCTTGCCTCATGCAAGATTTGTGGAATTAGTTCACCAGATTGGTATGAGGAGTTTGACTCTAGAGGATTTAAACAACTTTCTTACAAACAATTAAGAAGGTCAAACACCAAAACTATCTTTATAAATATTTTATCAAAAACACAAAAAGATTTTTCTTTTCTTCTCTTAAAAAAAATGCAAGTACAAAATTTCCATCAACACTTTGTTCATTTCAAAACATTACCAAGTCTTTCTGAACAAGTGTTGAGGGGGAGAATGAAATTCAAATTTCAAAATTTTCATTAAACTTTGTACTTGCATATTTTCAAAAACATGCTTGATCTTAAAATATTTTTTTCAAAAATACTCATAAGTCAAGGGGGAGTATTAAATTGTTCTGGTCAAAAATATGTTAAGTCTAGTTTATAAGTTGTGAGTAAAGGACTTTAATTAATAAATCATGTGGTTAGGGGACTAAATGTGTAAAAGTTGAAAAACAAAACAAAAGTAAATATTGCATTAACTGCATCTGAAATGCAGTCAATGCAACATTTACTTCTCTTCACCTACCATTATTTATTCCTCACCAAACCAATCCACGGCTTGAATTCAAACAACAAATCCGGTCAAGAAACATCAAATCTGTGAGTACTAATACAATGTTTATATGATTTTAAAACATGGTTTTCAAGGATTTTAAGATCCAACGGCTAAATCTTTCAAAATCGAGTCTTATAGATTTAGGGTTTATGTCGATTCGGGTTTTTATGATTTTGTGTGTTTGAGATGATATTGAATGGTGGGAAATGGTCGGAATTGTGTCCTAATCAAGTTATGAGTCCTTAATTGAACCCAGAAACATGAATTGATGCATGTTCATAAATTAGGGTTTATGCGTTCAAATTGAATCGAACCCAGAAACACATTTGAAGGAATTTAGATGCTTAGGGTTTAAGATGAACTCGAACAAGTTCAATCTTTCGATTTTATGGTTAAAAAGTGTTAAGATATGGACCAAAGAACTCAGAAACATCATAAGAATCTATTGGAATCAATCAAACAAACTTCTAAAAAAGTTTTTGTGAATTCCGATGATTCGTAGAATAGGGTTTGTCGGAATTGTGAACTGTTGCATATTAATTTGATTAGCAGGGATTAGATGAGTATAACGAGCAGATTATAACTTGTGAAAATGTACGTCTACAGTGTTTGTCGCAATTTCTTGTATAAGAAATTGTCGAAATTGCAAAATCCGTCGAAATTGGATAAGTTTTGTCGGAATTGCAAAATCTATCGAAATTGGATAAAGTTGTCGCAATTGCACAAAACTTGTCGAAATTCAAAATTTTCATCGCAATTGGGCAAATTTATCGCAATTCCAGATTTCCATCGCAATTCAGGTTTTTTTTCATCGGAATTTGTCAAAAGTCATCGAAATTCAAAAATCATCGAAATTGGACCATAAATCTGTCAGAATTTGTAAAAGTGTTGGAATTGGTCAAAAGTCATCGAAATTCAAAAATCATCGATATGGGACCATAAATCTGTCAAAATTTGTAAAAGTGTCGGAATTGGTCAAAATTTTCATCTATCGCAATTCAACTGTCAAAATTCATACAAAGTCACAAACTGTCGAAATTGCTCAATGAACATTAAAAGGAAATCAACTTTAACTAATAATCAACACAATGTCCAAAGACATTAATTGCTATACCTAAACATGTAAAATCAAATTATGCAACATAAAGGTCACATGAATGATAATAAGATTAACAATTTGCTAACTTTCATGTATCCTGCAATTCTGTTTTGATTGATATTTCAGATATCTCAAATGGTTGCACAACAACCACTACCAATGCTCACAAAGGCTGATGTTCTTCTACAAGACTATGTTAGGAATATAAATATTCATGTGAAAGACTCGGTCACCCCGAGTATGGATTAGCATTTAGTAGCTCGTAGGAGTTATCATATTAGTTTAGTTATCGTAGTATTCGTGGAGTTGGGTCGGGTCTTTACCCACTGTCAGCTCACTCCACAGCCCAAGTGGGGCGTCTCATGTATGTGTATAAATAGCCCTTCCCTCACAAGGGAAGGGTTGGAACTTCTCTTTCAATCTAATATACCTTCATTTTCTCTCACTAAGTTCCCAACTTCTCATCTCTTTCTCTCTCTAAATTATTGGCCGAATCTTCATCATCCTTGTATGTTATGATTGTGAACATGTTACAATTGGTATCAAGAACGATGGTTAGATCATTTACAATGTGGATGCTCGGATTTTAGATTGGTTTTTGTGAGTTTTTTTTTTTGTTCGAATAGAATAGGTAGAAAACATCATAATTTGAGCTTTGTTCGTGGTTTCTAATGTTGTAAGATTGTACTTTCATGTTTAGAAGAGTTATTGTAGCTTACTTTGGTCACTAGATTGCTTATTTCATAAGTGTTGTGGATGTTTGACTCAATTCGAGTGGTGTTTTGAAGTTTTTCTTGTCTGCGATTTGAGTCTCGGTAGCATATTCTAGATTCCGATTTGAGTTAGTTTGGGTAGGTTAGAGTTGCGATTTAGTTAGATATTGATTTGCGATTTGGTGTGTAGCTAAAAAGGAGTAAAAGACAAAAGAGGTGAAAGTGACAGTTTTGGCTGATTACGTTTTGTCATTTTGCATATTGCGATTTGACTCTCTGCGATTTGCTTTTGACTGCGATTTCATACTGAGACTTGATTCTGCGATTTGAGCCTGCGACTTGAGTCTGCGATTTGAACCTGCGATTTGAATCAGTTGCGATTTGAGTCTCTGCGATTTGAAGAATTATGTTTTGGAGTCTGCGATTTGGGGTGTTGCGATTTGCCTCCTGTGATTTTCTTGTTGCGTTTTGACTTGTTGCGGTTTGACCAAAGTTGATTTTTTACGTCAAAACTTCAAACGGCCATAACTTTTGAACCGTAACTCAGTTTTCAACGAAATACCTGTCAAAACGACCGGAATAGCCTGAATATTGTGAGGTTTCACCAAGAAGTCGTGAAACGAATTTTTCGAGGCCCAAATCCCTTCTGGAATGAAGTTATTGAGGTTTTAAGTTTTCAGACCAAAATTTCACCGTAACAACTTGCATCAACCAAACCAAATCATAATTAAACAACAGATCTCCAAGTCTACCAAACTTTCATCATAACACATGACACATTCAAGTAATCAAATCACGGTTTATTCTTTTTTTTTTTGTAAAATCCCGCGAAAGAATATATTTCTCGGTTTAAATCATAGAATTGTAAAATCCCGTGCACGGTTACATCATGTCTACTACTTCAGATTCTGCTATATCTGAGGTACTCAGATTGTACAACATGATTGATAGACGAATGACTCCCAAAGATGTAGAACAGATAAACCTGTTTGAGTATTTTAGTCCCAATAGGGACTTTGTGCGCTCGAATTCTCAAGAGAAAGAGCTTCATCAGCCACAGACAAACGTTGTTGAGTCAGATATTGCTATGAACAACGTGCAACATGTGAAACACAACGAAGCGTCTGTTGAACCTAGTGGGGTATTTTCTGTTATTAATGATGATAATATGTTGCATGAACAAAAGATTCCTGACAAAGTACAACAGACAAACGTTGTTGAGTCAAATACTGCTAATATGGGAAATAGCGATGTTATCCCATATGAACAATATGTGAAACACAACGAAGCATCTATTGTACCTAGTTGTGCATCTTCTGTTATAAATGATGATTATGAGTTGCATGAGTACATTGCGTTTATCCCTGATGACACCTTGACCACTAGACTTAACATCTATAAAGATCAGGTGGCCATATATGAACAACGTGCAAAATTTGAGCTAACTGAATGTGAGCAAAAAATGGATAGTCAAATGCGTACATTCATAGCAAAACGTAATTTAAGAAATGAAACATTGAAAAAGGAGTTATATTCTTTACGAAAACAACTTGATCAAACTGTTAAACAAAAACAGGAGATCCAAGAAAGTGTAATTACACTAAAACATGATTTCAATGAAAAAGAAACAAAACTCTTAAATGATTTTTTCAGACTTAAAACTTTAAAGAATAAGATTGAAAACAAGTTGTACGCACAAGACCAGACCAGAAAAACTGCTAAAATGATTCAAAAGCATAAAAAGTTGTGTGATGAACATAGTGAAATGAATGTAGTTGAACCTAAATCAGCTTTCCTTAGGAGTGCTAAAGTAGCCCAACCTGCCTTATATGATGCAAATGTAATGCTTAAGCCTGGTCATGCCCCTCCCGAAGTGTCATCATTTGAAGAAAGTAATGAGATAGAAGTAATAAGTAGAGAAAGAATGGCTGAAAAAATGAAGGATCCCAAATGTATAGCAAATCGAGTCATAATCAAACCCCATGATTACTATGAGGAGAACCGATTAGCTATTTTTGTGCCTCAAACTAAGTTGACCCCAGAACAAATATTTTGGTCGTTAGACTTAGAAAAAAGGAAAGCCGAAGAACTTCAAGCCAAAACTCCAACCTTTAGAAAGATAGCGGCAGCAACAGTGTACCCACCCAATACACCCATGCACTTAGTTCCTTTAACTCTTCCCACGAAATGTCAAACTCTGATTAGCATATACGTTCTTTGTCAACTATTTGCTGATTTTGATAAAACATGTAAGAAGAGAATTACGCCAATGGGAATTACAGAAGGGGAAAGGGGTTTTGAACTAACAAAACAGTGCTACCTAACTGAGGTTATTCCATTTTTTAAACTTCTCAAGCAACATTTTGTGGGCATGCAAAAAACCCTTGAAACTGAACTAAAAGAAATGAAAGAAGTGTTTAAAGAAATGGAAAACATGGGAAAACAAAATGCTATTGATTTTAAACGTTGTGAGATTGACAGAAAGAACATTCTCATCACCAATGAGAATCTGATTGCTAGATGTATTGCACAGGATGTATTTTATACTGTTACTGATTCTGCATTAACTGCTTGTCAATTTCATGAGTTGTCTATTGCATTGAATGCTTCCCAGATTCGTGTTGTTGAGCTTGAGGGGGAGAATTTAAAATTGCATGAGAAAATTCAAAACGATGACCATGATAACATGGTCAAGCATTTTTCAAAACTAGAGGTTGATAATCTTAATTTGCAATTAAATTATCAAAATTTAGAAGAAAGAGCTAAAATTTCAAATGCCAAGACATCTTTGGATGCTCCTGAATTTGATGCATATTTTGAATTAAGCAAACGCGATGAAAAAATTCAAGCTCACACTAACACGATTCGAAAATTGAGGGCCCAAATTGCCCAATTAAAATCGAATAAGACTGATGTGATTGGCACCTATAAACCATCGTCTTTAGATTCTCAGAATTTTCACTATCAAGACACCATCAATAAATTACAACATGAAAATGATTTTTTTCGAGCTGAAAATTCAAAAATCAAACAGCATTACAAAGAGTTATATGATTCGATTAAAATCACACGTGATAAAACCAATGAAAAAATAACTTCTTTGCTTAATGAGATTGAGAATCTAAGGGCTCAGGTGAAAGGGAAAATGCCAGTCATCAACAGTGATAATGTTGTTCCAAAGGTTTCTGCTTGTAGTAAGTATGCAATTGATGTTGTGCCTATTCTGCTTCCCCTTAGGAACAATAGGTCTGCTCATCAAGTATATCTCACTCACCTTAAGGATAGCCTTGATACCCTTCGTGAGATAGTAGAAGAGGATAGGATAGACAAACCACTTGATAGTGCAGTTGTGGATGCCTGCTTCTTCACTAAACGATCTCAGGAACTCTTAGAATATGTCATTGGCACATGTCCTAAGATTGATAACAAGCGAGATAGGTTTATGGCATCATCCTCAATGACTAAGAACAAGCATGTAACCTTTGAGGTACCACTGAAAACATCTGAACCCAGCACATCAAAACCTGTAAAACAAATGGCAGTAAAACAAACTAATGTTCCTATCATTGCTTCTACAGGAGTAAACAGTGACACTAAAGCTAGCGGGTCAAAGACTAGTTGCAATACAAAGAAAGATAGGACTGCGCCAGCTAAGAGTGCTCATGAGAAGAAAGTAGAAGTCCACCGTAGGAACAATAAGTTTGATTTGATCAAAAAGAATCGTGTTGATTCTAGTATTAGCTATAAGCGTACTGTAATTAATTCGAATTCTAATGCTATTTCTAAGACATGTAATGAATGCTTAATTTCTGGTAATCATGATGAATATGTTGTGTCATTCTTGATGTCTTCTCAACGATCCCCAGTTAAGAATGTTAGGAAACCTAAACTGAGTAAGCAAATTTGGAAAACATCAGGAAAAGTGTTTGCTAATGTCGGTTATCAATGGAGACCCACTGGAAGGAAATTCACTCTAGGAGATCAGTGCCCCTTAACTAGAATGACTAATCATAAAGTAGTAATTGTTAAGGAATGGAAGCCAACTGGTCGAATTTTCCCTTTAGAGGCACAATGCCCTGTAACTAAGTCAATTGCTGCTACTAGTGAAGTTTCCACTGTGAATATAATGGCATATATGAATCCTGTTGTTCCAGAGTTTGTTTGTACTAACCAAACGGACCCCAGTTGCACGTTGGGATCCACCTTTTCAGTTATCCATCGTTGTCTGTTTTCAAATGCAGGTCGTACAAATCATCCTTTGGTATTTGGACTCAGGCTGCTCCAAACATATGACCGAGGATCGCTCACGGCTCAAGAATTTCATGAATAAATTTATCAGGACAGTTAGATTCGGGAACAACCATTTTAGGGCAATTATGGGTTATGGAGATTACGTTTTTGGTGACAGTGTAATTTCTCGGGTATACTACGTGGAAGGACTTGGGCACAATTTATTTTCTGTTGGTCAATTTTGTGATTCCGATCTTGAAGTTGCTTTCAGAAAACACACTTGTTTTGTCAGAGAGTTGGATGGTATTGATCTTTTAAAAGGCAGTCGCGGCACTAATCTATACACCATCTCTATTGAATACATGATGCGGTCCTCTCCCATTTTCTTGCTGTCAAAGGCCTCAAATACCAAATCTTGGCTTTGGCACCGTCGTTTAAATCACTTAAACTTCGGCACCATAAATGAACTTACTTGCAAGGATCTTGTACGAGGCAGGCCTAGATTAAAGTTTGAAAAAGATCATCTCTGTTCTGCATGTCAACTGGGTAAAAGCAAGAAGCATACTCACAAACCCAAAACTGTCAACACCATCATGGAAGTTCTTCACATCCTTCATATGGATCTATGCGGACCAATGAGAGTGTAGAGTATAAATGGGAAGAAATATGTTCTTGTGGTGGTCGATGACTATTCTCGGTTTACATGGGTGAAGTTTTTAAGAACCAAGGACAAAACTCCAGAGGTTATCATCAAACTTATCAAACAGCTACAAGTGAGACTCAACAAAACTGTCAGAATCATCCGTACAGACAATGGAACTGAGTTTGTTAACAAACAACTCACTCAATTTTATGAAAGTATTGGCATAACTCACCAGAAAAGTGTTCCACGCACTCCTCAGTAGAACGGCGTTGTTGAAAGAAGAAACCGTACTCTTGTGGAAGCAGCACGAACCATGCTAATATTTTCCAAGGCACCAATGTTTCTTTGGGCAGAAGCAATTGCCACAGCATGTTACACCCAAAACCGATCCTTGATACATACTCTTCACAACAAAACTCCTTATGAGCTGATACATGGCCAGAAACCAAATCTCTCCTTTCTACGAGTGTTCGGTGCTCTATGCTACCTAACAAATGACAGTCAGGATCTGGGAAAACTAAAGGCTAAAGCAGACATAGGATTCTTTGTTGGATATGCACCAGATCGCAAGGGATACCAAATCTACAACAAACGAACCCTACAAATGATGGAAACTATTCACGTGACATTCGATGAGCTGACTGAGAAAACGGCTCCTGAATACACAAGTTCTGGACCCGTACCTAATCTTTTGTCTCCTGGACCAATTAGTTCAGGTCTTATACAGCATCCCACTCCTGCAGTTTCTTATGTACCCCCTACCAGTGATGAGTTGAAGAGATTGTTTGATCCGATGTATGACGAATACTTTGAGCCACCAACAGTTGATACTACAACGGAAGCTCCACCTGTACCTCCAGTTGCTGATGCTCTCCATCTGTATCTGTCTCAATCAGTCAAGATGCACCATCTGTCAGTCATTCACCATCATCATCAAATATTCAATCTCCTTTGGTACAACAAGGCTCTGCAGTAGATAATTCTTTTGAAGTGAATCCTTTTGCTCCTGCTGATGATGTTCCATTCGAGAATATATTTGCTCATGAATCTTCTACAGAGACATCTTCTTCAGGGGATCCTAACATGGCAACATCAGTTCACTACCCTCAACCACATGATTATCTCAGAAAATGGACCAATGATCATCCGATTGACAACATCATTGGAAATCCCTCTCGTCCGGTATCCACACGAAAGCAACTTGCCACCAATGCATTGTGGTGCTTCTTTAATTCCGTACTATCCAAAGTCGAACCCAAAGATTTCAAAGATGCTTTGTCTAAAGACTGCTGGTTTACTGCAATGCAAGAAGAAATTCATGAGTTTGATCGACTTGAATTATGGGAATTAGTTCCTCCTCCAGATTGTGCCATGATTATCGCTCTAAAGTGGATCTTCAAAGTGAAACTCGATGAGCATGGTGATGTTCTGAAAAATAAGGCACGAGTTATTGCAAAGGGGTATCGACAAGAAGAGGGCATAGACTTCAAAGAATCATTTGCGCCGGTTGCTCGAATTGAAGCCATCAGAATCTTTCTCGCTAATGCTGCCAGTCAGAATATGACAGTCTATCAAATGGATGTCAAGACAACATTCTTAAATGGTGATTTAAAAGAGGAAGTCTATGTCAGTCAACCTGAAGGATTTATGGACCCTGATCGTCCTACTCACGTCTATCGCTTAAACAAGGCCCTCTATGGCTTAAAGCAGGCACCAAGGGCGTGGTATGACACTTTGTCTAAATTTCTTCTGGCAAACGGATTCTCCAAAGGTGTTGTTGATCCTACACTATTCACTAGGAAAACGGGCAAACATCTACTTCACGTACAGATCTACGTAGATGACATTATTTTTGCCTCCTCTGACCCTATGGAATGCGATCAGTTTTCTAAAGAGATGAGTTCTAAGTTCTAAATGTCTATGATGGGACAAATGTCGTTCTTTTTAGGTTTACAAATCTCTCAAAGTCCCGGAGGCATCTTCATTAATCAATCCAAATATGCAAATGAAATATTGAAGAAATTTGGATTTGATTCAAGTGATCCTGTTGACACTCCTATGGTTGAGAGATCGAAGTTGGATGAAGACCTCTTTGAGATCCCTGTTGATCAAACCAAGTTTCGAAGTATGATTCGATCCCTAATTTATCTCGCCGCTAGTAGGCCAGATCTCCTGTTCGCAGTATGCATGTGCGCCCGGTACCAGTCTAAGCCCACCAAAAAGCATCTGCAAGCGGTAAAGCGGGTCTTTCGATACCTTCAAGGAACTATTCACATGGGTCTTTGGTATCCAAAGGACACCGCCATGGCACTCACGGCCTATGCAGATGCAGACCATGCGGGGTGTCAAGATACTCGTCAAAGTACGTCGGGAGGTGCTTAGTTTCTGGGGGAAATGTTTGTAAGCTGGTCATCTAAGAGGCAAATGAGTACATCTATATCTTCCACAGAGGCTGAATACATTTCCATGTCTGTGTGCTGTGCTCAAATCCTATGGATGAGATCTCAACTATCGGACTATGGCTTTGCATACAACAAGATTCCTTTGTATTGTGATAACAAAAGTGCTATAGCTCTTTGCTGCAACAATGTCCAACACTCTCGATCAAAGCACATTGACATTCGGCATCACTTTATAAGGGAACAGGTTGAGACAGGGATTGTTGAACTCTACTTCATGAGGACTGAGTTTCAGTTGGCTGATATCTTCACTAAGGCACTTCCAAGAGAACGATTCCAATTTATTCTCCCGCGACTTGGCATGAAAAGTTTGACGCCAGAAACCCCCAAGCGTCTTCAGGAAGAGAATGAGGAGTAATGGATTCGCTTCATATATCCTTGTATATATTTTAAACCAAAAAGAAAATAGAAAAATATAAAACCTATAAAAACCATAAAAATCAGAAAAACACAAAAATAGCAAAAAAAAGTTCCTCTAGGCATGTCTTCTGTTTATCGATAACATTTACTGTCCTAGAAATGTCATTCAATAATGACACGGGACTTTAAATGAAGCTCGAGCAGAAGTTAAAATAAATTGTTAAAACATGTCATGTCGGCTTGCAGTTACTTCAGACTGTAACCCGTTCCTCATTATGGGGAAAACACGTTGCCAAAAAGATGGCTTTTCCTCTCACTGGGTGAAGTTCACCCGGGCATGGATTACTTTATATCCATGTTTCTTCGATTTGATGTACGTTTCGGTGCATCATTTCTCATATAAGAAGAGAAGTCTTCTTCACATCACAGATACTTTTCCATCTATGATTCTTCAGGAAAGTATTTGTGCTGTACTTGGTGGTACCATGATTTTTGAATATCAATCAGAATTGAACTTTTCATTAAAAAAATAAAAATAAATAAAAAATAAAAAAATATATCACTCAATCAATGACTACGACTATTTAAATAGAAGACGGGTCATCGATTGAGGGGGAGAGTGATGATTTCAAAATCTCATATCATCAAAACATGTCACTTTGTACATAATAAGCAGTGAATAAAATGTGGTTGTTATGTGTCAGTGTATGACTTTTGTCAAATTCAAATCTTCCGAACCTATCATACCTGACACTAACATTCTCCCTCATAGATTGAGGGGGAGCATCGTCATGTTCCATTATCAGCACATATTAAACCTGACCACATTTTCTCCCATATTTTCTAAACTTATTTAAATCAATTGGGATCACAAAATCTGAAAAGGTTTGAAATTTTTGATCGGGGGAGAGAATGTGATTTAAATATGCAATCTGATAAAAATGTGATGTTTTGGACTTAAATGTAAGCTCTCCCATATGTGCTAAACCCTTTTGTATATAAATGCACATATTGAGGGGGAGCAAATGATTTGTGGTGACAAAAAGGATATGGCATCTCATGTGAGCGCGACTCAGACTTCACCAATGAATTGACGAAACAAAAACTGTCATTAATCGAAAGGACTTGTCCTGGTCGGGTAATAATTTCAAGCTGGTCTAACCAGTGATGTAAGCGTGTCTCGAAGAGGACTTGTCTGAGTAGAGTGTACCGTTTTGAGAAACTTTATGTGGACTTGACCAGGCCGGGTAATAATTTCAAGCTAGTCTAACTAGTGATGTAAACGTGTCTCAAATCAGTCATGTTCACTGAAAGTGGATCAATTCAAAAAGTGCAAGCTCTACCCAACATGTGCAAATTTATAATAAAAACATCTAAGCACATGTTAAAGGGGGAGCATTTGAAAAGTTCAAAACTCTCAAAGTGTTTACAAAATATGTTTCTTAATTATAAACACTTTGAGAGATTTTTCAAATGAATGGTTGACAGCAACATAGGATAGTCATGGTGTTATAAGGTGGCTAAGGTTAGGAAAATTGTCCTATGATCCGCCAGAGCCGGAGGGATCTACCCAAGGACAATACCGAATAGTTAGTATTAGAAAGTCCTTAGGTATGATAATGAAAAAAAAAAGAAGTAATATGAGAAAGAAGAAAGAAGGGGTTGAAGAATTAAAAAGAAATGTAATGAGAAAGGGTGAAAAGAAATAGCCCTCCAATTATTCAACCTTAGGGCAGAAACCGGGTTCAATTCATATGCTACTGGTGGTTACTAAGGTAACATTGGTATTGAAGACAAGACGTCATGGACCCAGTGACGCACTGCACTAAACCTTCTAGCCACTCAAGTTCTCTTAAAAGGACTTGTTTCATTCTCACGGGGAACCCTGCATAATCTATCGACTGCTCATTACGAGTTATGTTGATATTGAAACAGGAGACACCGCTCCAGTCTCCGACTACCAAATATGCACTTATCGAGTCTAGAGCCATGAGATGCATCATAAGATCTCATAGGAACACTTGCTACTTTTACAATGGTTGTTCAACATTAAGGACACTAGTTGTAATCTTATGAGTCCTACGCAGATCTTAGCAATCTGCCAGAACATTTATGTGGGAACTTACAAATGTAATTCTCAGTGATTGAATGGAAATTCCTGCCAGGGTCAACATCAAACAGCCCTGAAAGTAGGTCACTTCAGTAATTCCTTGTGGATTACGCTTAGTGATCGCGGCGGTTTTAAACGGTCTACAGTCATGGAGTGATCTCCAGCGACTCAACTAATCGTTGATGTACTTTGGTAGATCTTGTAAGCCCTCTCGGGGGTATCCAATTTAGGAACGGCCTTGGTAAGGATTAGAGAAAGTTTTCACACTATGCTGTTAACAATCTCGAAGTTCGAACCTGTAAGTACCGGGCGTTTTATTGCTAACTGTCGTATGCAGGAATCCCTGGCGGTTGCAGCAAATTGTAGAAAAGATGCCGATTCATCACCCCATGCTCACACTTCACCATCATAATCAAAGAAATCATGATAATTGAAAGACCTTCAACACTGCTTCCGCAACTCTGATGCTGAAAATCTTGATCCAGAAAAAGTGTGTGCATGTCGGTTCAAAGATCACAACAACACATGGAAACAATACTACTGCAAGATGACTTGAAGACGTATGTTAGATGACGAACTCAAAGAATCCTCATAGATCATCCAAGACAAATGAAGAGTTATCAAAAGTCCACTGCTGAAAGCACAAAGATTAAAGACTTTGAAGAATCAAAGACTACGAGCTAGAAACTCAAACTTATGTTATAAAATGCTAGAATTCAAAATGTAATTTCCGGGGTGACCTCCCTTAGGGGGAGATTGTTAGGAATATAAATATTCATGTGAAAGACTCGGTCACCCCGAGTACGGATTAGCATTTAGTAGCTCATAGGATTTATCATATTAGTTTAGTTATCGTAGTATTCGTGGAGTTGGGTCGGGTCTTTACCCACTGTCAGCTCACTCCACAGCCCAAGTGGGGCGTCTCATGTATGTGTATAAATAGCCTTTCCCTCACAAGGGAAGGGTTGGAACTTCTCTTTCAATCTAATATAGCTTCATTTTCTCTCACTAAGTTCCTAACTTCTCATCTCTTTCTCTCTCTAAATTATTGGCCGAATCTTCATCATCCTTGTGTGTTATGATTGTGAACATGTTACAGACTATGATGTGGAAATTGGCAAGAACAATACAAGGGTGGAATTTCACAAGGTTAAGTGTGCAAAACGAACTTGTCAGATAGCTATAGAGGTTCACAAGCTACACAAGTGCAGGAGTATGCTGGATAAGTCAGCTAGTGTTCCCGAACTCTACATTCATCAAATGTGGAACACCAGAAAGCTAGACTTGAGAGAGGAATATTTCACATGCAAGCTGGACCGAAAGGAAGTAACAGTTGATGCGAACTACCTCCGCAAGGCTTTGCTACTACCAGAAGCTCCTGAACCTGCCAAGGAATTCTATCCAACACCTACTGCAGAAGAAGTTCTCAACTTCCTTGTAGAGATAGGCTACGATGTACAACCTGAAAAACCTTTGATAAGATTCTCAAGGGTTGAAGCCAAGCTCATCCCACAACCCTGGAGAACAATATAATACATCTTAGCCCGATCTGTCTTTGGAAGGGAAAGTGGACATGAGAACCCCCGTCTGTCTCATATTAAAATCTTCTAGGGTATGGTTAATCAGAAACAGATTAACTATGCACAACTTATCTGGGATGATATTTTCTACCAAATTCAAAGCCACTACAGCAAACCTTTAACCAAAATCCCGTTTGTTCGATACACCAAGCTTCTCATCTGTCATCTAATGGACAACAACACTGACATCCCTCAGCATCTTGAAGACCAAGAAATGTACCTATTCAAAATGGACAAGACTATCAGTTCAGTCCACATCCCTAAAGGCAGCACAAGAAAACAAGGGATGAGACTACCTGAGACTCTTGTGACTGATAAGGTCAAGAAAACAAAGGCTTACAAAAGCTATGATCAAGCATACAATGAGGGACATGTTGGCTTCTGCAAGTATGATGATGAACCCGATGCAGCTAGGACTCGATCGAAGGAAACTAGCAAGTCAGACAGCGCTTCTAGCACATCTAAGAAAATCAAACTATCTGCTCCTAAATTCATTAAAAGGAGAGTTCCGGTTAAGATAGCTAAGCCAGAACCAGAACAAGAAAAGATTGTTGAGGAAGAGGGATCTGGTTCTGAAACAGAAACCGATGAAGAACCAACAATCTATAAAGAAGAAATAGCCACACATATTACGTTAGAAGAGAGCCGCGAGTCTTACAAAGCTGATCAGAAAAGGCAGAAGCAGATGAGGCTTGAAGAACAAATGAGGATAGAAGCATAATTAGCTAGAGACTTTGGTGAAGACCATATCTATGACGATCCGGTTAATCATCGCGGTGGGTCTGGAGTTGTTAAAGATGTTACTCCACCTCATCTTGATCCGGTTAATCAACCCGATAGGTTTGGGGTTGTGAAAGAAGTTACTCCACCTCGTCCTGATCCGGTTAATCAACCCGGTAATGACGAGGAGAAGAAAGAAGATGAACAAGACAAAGAAGTTAACATGGAGGAGGATAAAGAGACTGAAAAGGTGTTGAGTGATGAGGAAGAAATCAATAAGGCTGCTGCAGAGTTGGAACTAGAAATGAAGAGGAAGGAAGAAGAAAGGTTGGCTGAGGAAAAGGAAGCTGACAGATATATTCAAACACCACCAACAACTCCTCCACATTCTCCACCAGTTACTCATGTTACACCCCCAGTGTCTCAGCAAGCTTCTCCACCCATAGTTCAAGCACCTCCTGAACCATCCATACACACTTCACCACCACCAACAAAAGCAACAACAAAGGAAACCACAAGCAAGATAAGCAAGAAATCAAGAAAGATATCTAGGCTTAAAAGGGATGATCTAATCTCCCAAGCGTCTAAAAGAGTCAAACAGGCCGCAAAGCTGGCACGTGCTAATAAAGAAGACCAGCTACATGACCAAGTCGAAACCTTTACCAATATGGTCACCGGCCTTGTCGGAAAAGTGAATGAGCTACAAGAGACCAAAGCTCGTATTGATGAGTTTCTTACCGACGATGTTCAAGAAAGGATGCTCACTGCAGTAAAGGGCAACACTAAAAAGTACGTGAAAAAGTACTTTCCCAAGATTGCATCCAAGAAGGTAGAAGAGTATCCTGACCCTAAAATCAAAGAAATCGTCAAGAATATTGTGGCTACGGTTCCACTTGTCCTCCAATCACAACCGACGCAGCCTAGAGAACCAACTCTTGAATAACTCCAACTCCAACTCTTTGAAAGATTAACAAGTCTCACTTCACCAACTCCAGAAGAAATAGCCATCACTGAGGCTATAAAGGCTAATATTGCAAAGGAGTCGTGCAAAACTGAGGCCGACAAGGGTAAACGTCTAAGAGAGGACGAAGACCCAGATCCAAACACCCAAGTCAAGAAACAAAAGGGTGTCGGCGGATCTGGTTCAAAATTTAAAGAAATAGTCGGTCCCTCAGCAACAACAACAGCCACTCAACCACCCAAGGCTTCAGGATCAGGACCTAAAGCAATAGAGCATTAGTATGAGCACACTGCAATTGAGGAATTTGAATTTCAACAATACTACGATCAACCAGATTCACTTCCCAAAACCAAAGCTACATCATCTATATCTGGCAAGAAGACCTCCAAAAGACCAACTGTTGTCTCCTGGCTAGATGAAGACACGACACTGGGAAATGAATGGTTCGATCAGCTTGCAAGTGCTCAACCTCATATGGACGAAGATTCAATGATCGAATGTACCACGCTTGAGTTCACACAAAGACTCAAACGTGACCAACGTATGAAGAAGATGACTAAAGGAGAAGTTCGTCGCATCAAGAATGATGCCTTCAATTTGCTCAAAGATAGGTCGTCCAGTGCAGCTGAGCTAGAATATCATCTAGAAAACATTGCCTAAGCAATGTCTAGTGAGTTCAGCTGGACCAATCCAGATGTGGTTATGGTTAGTAGCACTTCTAAAAACAACCAACCACACATTACGGATTAGACGAAGCCGTTGCCGGTGATTAGAGTCTCCGATCAACCTGCTGTTCCTTATCTATTCTTCTTCAACAACGATCTCGAACTACTTGTGCACGGTATCAAATGTCAGCCCAAATAAGCAACTTCCATAACCTTGATCCCTGCAGCAAGTTACACACAACTAGCCATCGAAGAAACTGCCACAAGACGCTTCACTTCAAACAGAGTGCAGTATGACCAAGATGCGCAACTAGGTATTTATCACTAGTTTGAAAAGAGCAAGACGTGATGTAAAACCCGAAAAATCTAAAACATGTTAAAAGACCAAAAAGCCCATAGAACTTAAAATTTGATTAAAGTTTATATAACTTGCGAATAAATCACAAAACCTATGAAAACGAAACAAGCATGACATGAAATAATTACGAGTCATCACAAGATAATTTTTCAAGTCACCAAAAATATCAAAACACATTATGAGGTACATATAAGAACCGAAAATCTCATATTGCTTATGAATTTAATTAGTAAAACTACTAAAGAATGAAAATACAAAATAAGAAGGAAGATATGCCAAAATTTATTTGTGTTTGTTTGGGTTATTTTGGGCCGACCCAAACCCATCCTTCCCCCTCCTAATTGTCGGCAAAACCAACCCATGAACAGCCCTATATCTTTTGTTCCTCCCTCAAAAATACCGACCTTCTTTTAGCTCCAAGAAACCCTAAAAACCCTCCCCATTCTGTCGACATTCTGCTGCCCATTCTGCCTCCCTTTTGCTGCTGCCATTCGACCAAGAAAACCAAAAGAAAGCCTCCATCTTGATCTCATTCTAAGGTAAATACATCATGTTATATCACTACACGATTGTACGAATCTAAAACTAATCAAAAAAATATGTTTTGCTTCTTGTTTTGCTGCTGTCGTGCGATCCAAAAGGAAGAGGGAGGAAGAAAAGTTTTTCATGTGATTTTGATCCTTGTGTTCGTGTTCTTCGTGGTCTACGAGGGTATTGTATCCCTTTTTCTCGATCTTTGTTCCCTTATAAATGTTCTATTCGAATTATGGATTAAAAACATTGTCACATGAAATCATAAAAATAAGAAACCCTAAGAACCTAATAACATGGATCGACTGAACTGTTTGGTGATGGTTAATTCGATTTGAATGTGTAATAAAATGTTATGAATTGACCTTAATGTGTTTTGGACTCACCTAAAATCGTTTGGTGTCGAGAATTAACGAACGGGATGAAGAAACCCTAAGTATATATATGATTCTGTGATAACTGTTTTGATCTGGAACTTGGCTCGACTTTAACCGGCTATAAATAAATGATGTGAACGGGTATTGTAATGGTTTTTAAGTCTAAAACTAAGTTCAACGAAGTGGCTACCTGGAGAAATTTATTTTGTAATTTTTAGAGGCCTGTAAAGCTACTTTTTGATTTTTAGAAAAACATGTGTCTGGTCGTATTTGTAAAGTCTGGAAAAATAGTCCGGGTTTTTCATTTATCATTTTCAAACCATAACGAATCAGGATGTGTCCTTTTATCTGAGTAAAATATCACATGTTAGCTAATTACTGGAATTTTTTTAGAATTTTATAAATTTTCTAGACTGGGAAAGAAGATGGAAAATGGTCGGGTGTTTTTAATTAATCCGGTTCTGGAACAGGTTGGGAAAAAAGATTTTTAATTCGTATCTAGACAACTTAATAAAACCTGGAAAAATTACATAAAATACTCAAGACCCTGGGGAACGTCTGTGAATTTTTATAGATTTTACTTCGAAGATTTAATATGGTTTGCAAATTATTTAAAACGAGTCCAGTTAATACCTAAAAACTGTCAAGACATGTAAAAAGGGTGTGAATTGTTATTTTCCTAAGCGAAGGGTTATAAATTGTGAATCGTGAAACTTGAGGGTATAATTTGTATAATAAATTAATTTGAAGGTACACTCTGTAATTTTGGAAAATAAAATGCGTGATGTGTTAATAAATTAATGAAGGGGGTATAAAGTGTAAATTATGAAACCTAAAGGACTAAAAGAGTAACTTGATGAATCTAAAAGCTAAAATGGAAAGTTACTTAAAAAGGAAGGGTTTGTAATTCTTGTCTACCCCTCTAGGTGTGAAGAAAGAGAGGTCCTGATCCACTCTGTGTCATCCATTTCTGATTTGTGTTTGCTTCTGGAATAAGGTACAGATATTCTGACCTTCTCTGTAAGGTTTCCTATGATTCTTTTCTGATCTGTTAAATCTCTGATTTGATACTCTGTTACGATCCTTTGCTATGACACCTTTGCTTCAACCTTTGATCTCTGATTTTGGACCTATGATATGAAGACCTTTTTGATATGAGATGGAAATGTTTTAAGTAAAGTATTTTGAAAGGGTTTTTCAAGCATGATATATTGACTTTAAAAAAACTATTTTTGAAGTTCGTTTTATGAAAACTATTTGAAAGACCATTTATGAAAACTATTTTGAAGGATTGTTTTAAATGAACCTTAAGAGAAAACCTTTTGAAAAGTACTTTTGATATTGAACCTTTTGAAGATTTGACCATCTGATACTTTGACCCTTTTGGATATTGACCTGGGATATTTGATCTTCTGATATGAACCTTCTGATATGACCTTTCTGATGTGACACTCTGATTATGATATGAACCTATGACCTGGACCTTTGACTCCCAGTTTGATACCCGAGCCAAAATTTGTTCCCTAGCCATGAAGGTAACATGGCCGTGTCTGTGATGCACCACTGACATGACTCTTGTGTGGTCAGAGTGATTAACCACACCGTCCCCATTCTGATTCTGTTATGCGCGCTTATGTGATTTCTGATATGGCCAATATGATATGTTCTGGGGGGCGTATGGATGCATCCTAGATTTGTTCTGTTATGATATGATATGTGATGATATGATCTGATTTCTGGTGACTGACGGTGGGTGCAATCCACGTCTTTCATGTTCTGGGAGCTAGCTACTCCATATATTTCTGTTGGATACATGAGGTCACCCCTCATATTATCTGGGTACTTGAGAGGCATCCCCTCTGGATTTCTGATATGGTTACATGGATATGATATTTCTGTTTCTGGGCTCGTGGTGGATTACTGTCCTAAACCTTTACTCTCTCTCTCTGTACCTTGACTTATCTATTTCATTATGCTATATCTGTTCTTGTCCTTTTAATTTCATTTCTTTTCCTTTCGTTTCCGTTTATTATATATCTGTTCACTGGGCTTTGTAAGCTCAGCCGCACGTTTTCTTTTCGTGTGCGGCAGGTTTTAGTTGGAAGCTGGGTTGTCATTAGAGAGAGCCTTTGACTTAGAGGACCTTGCTAGCTAAATTGGATTTGAGATGATTTGAAGAGTTATATTCAGACTTAGTGATTATTGTATATCTCACTTGTAACCTTGTAAATTTAGATTTTGGTTTGTAACCCTTGGAATCCTATTGTATTATTTATATCATAAGCTTGTGTTTGTTCTGATAAGAATCCGTATCTGTGACACCTTTGCCCTTGTCGGGTTGGGGTGTTACAATTATGGTATCAGAGCCCAGGCTGCGACTTGTAATACATTTACCCTTGACCTGTGAGGTTTGGACCATTAGGTTTCCACTGTAGGCGCTCATAAGATAACCTGTAAGAATTTGCCTTAGGACTTCCCTATAGGAACTTAAGTTCTGACCAGTGAGGAATGGGTAGATTATAAGCCTTTTGTTTAAGTATCATTGCTTTCGCATCACTCTGATTCGTGTCTTTCTTTTGGCTAAAGCCTCTTGAGATCCCTCGTGGAAAATGAAAGTGTATGCCTTGCACCACCTAAGTTTTGAAACCTAAATAAATCTTGAAGCCATTGAAAATTTCATAGTAATTGCCTGACACTATTTGATCCTTACCTTCAGATTCCGACTCTGACCTCTGATCTTTTGTTAATCATTTCGATGCCTCTTGGACATTTTGAGAATCTCCATGGCGAGTAGTTTGGTTTTCCCTCTTGATTATGACATTTGATTTTGTTGACCTCCGAGACTATAGAAGTACTAGGTGGATTAAGATAGGTTTTTTTGCTTACTACTCGAGATAAAGTATGATCATCATGAAGGCATATTTATGTGGTGCTAGTATTATGACGCCTGATCAACGTGATAATACTTATACCATATAACGTGCCCTCATTGTGTCCATAGGATATCTTGGGAAGTACCTAAAAAGTTTAGAACTTGATTCCCGATGGATTATCCGCGATTAGTGAGACTTTAGGTTCAGCCTATCTGTTCGTACACTCTGCCCTTGTTCATTAGATGTCTGGACAAGTTTGGACTCTTGTTTTGCGTTCTGTTGATTTCAGTTATAAATCTTGAACTCTTGTAGAGCTCTCTACTGTTGATATCGTTAAATGGATTTGAAATCTTGTTCGCATTCTGTATGAGTTTCCGTTCTATTGCCTTTCCGCTTCCTTGCAAATTTCGAGGACGAAATTTTTTTCGTTAGAGGGGAAGAGTTGTAAAACCCGAAAAATCTAAAACATGTTAAAAGACCAAAAAGCCCATAGAACTTAAAATTTGATTAAAGTTTATATAACTTGCGAATAAATCACAAAACCTATGAAAACGAAACAAGCATGACATGAAATAATTACGAGTCATCACAAGATAATTTTTCAAGTCACCAAAAATATCAAAACACATTATGAGGTACATATAAGAACCGAAAATCTCATATTGCTTATGAATTTAATTAGTAAAACTACTAAAGAATGAAAATACAAAATAAGAAGGAAGATATGCCAAAATTTATTTGTGTTTGTTTGGGTTATTTTGGGCCGACCCAAACCCATCCTTCCCCCTCCTAATTGTCGGCAAAACCAACCCATGAACAGCCCTATATCTTTTGTTCCTCCCTCAAAAATACCGACCTTCTTTTAGCTCCAAGAAACCCTAAAAACCCTCCCCATTCTGTCGACATTCTGCTGCCCATTCTGCCTCCTTTTTGCTGCTGCCATTCGACCAAGAAAACCACAAGAAAGCCTCCATCTTGATCTCATTCTAAGGTAAATACATCATGTTATATCACTACACGATTGTACGAATCTAAAACTAATCAAAAAAATATGTTTTGCTTCTTGTTTTGCTGCTGTCGTGTGATCCAAAAGGAAGAGGGAGGAAGAAAAGTTTTTCATGTGATTTTGATCCTTGTGTTAGTGTTCTTCGTGGTCTACGAGGGTATTGTATCCCTTTTTCTCGATCTTTGTTCCCTTATAAATGTTCTATTCGAATTATGGATTAAAAACATTGTCACATGAAATCATAAAAATAAGAAACCCTAAGAACCTAATAACATGGATCGACTGAACTGTTTGGTGATGGTTAATTCGATTTGAATGTGTAATAAAATGTTATGAATTGACCTTAATGTGTTTTGGACTCACCTAAAATCGTTTGGTGTCGAGAATTAACGAACGGGATGAAGAAACCCTAAGTATATATATGATTCTGTGATAACTGTTTTGATCTGGAACTTGGCTCGACTTTAACCGGCTATAAATAAATGATGTGAACGGGTATTGTAATGGTTTTTAAGTCTAAAACTAAGTTCAACGAAGTGGCTACCTGGAGAAATTTATTTTGTAATTTTTAGAGGCCTGTAAAGCTACTTTTTGATTTTTAGAAAAACATGTGTCTGGTCGTATTTGTAAAGTCTGGAAAAACAGTTCGGGTTTTTCATTTATCATTTTCAAACCATAACGAATCAGGATGTGTCCTTTTATCTGAGTATAATATCACATGTTAGCTAATTACTGGAATTTTTGTAGAATTTTATAAATTTTCTAGACTGGGAAAGAAGATGGAAAATGGTCGGGTGTTTCTAATTAATCCGGTTCTGGAACAGGTTGGGAAAAAAGATTTTTAATTCGTATCTAGACAACTTAATAAAATCTGGAAAAATTACATAAAATACTCAAGACCCTGGGGAACGTCTGTGAATTTTTATAGATTTTATTTCGAAGATTTAATATGGTTTGCAAATTATTTAAAACGAGTCCAGTTAATACCTAAAAACTGTCAAGACATGTAAAAAGGGTGTGAATTGTTATTTTCCTAAGCGAAGGGTTATAAATTGTGAATCGTGAAACTTGAGGGTATAATTCGTATAATAAGTTAATTTGAAGGTACACTCTGTAATTTTGGAAAATAAAATGCGTGATGTGTTAATAAATTAATGAAGGGGGTATAAAGTGTAAATTATGAAACCTAAAGGACTAAAAGAGTAACTTGATGAATCTAAAAGCTAAAATGGAAAGTTACTTAAAAAGGAAGGGTTTGTAATTCTTGTCTACCCCTCTAGGTGTGAAGAAAGAGAGGTCCTGATCCACTCTGTGTCATCCATTTCTGATTTGTGTTTGCTTCTGGAATAAGGTACAGATATTCTGACCTTCTCTGTAAGGTTTCCTATGATTCTTTTCTGATCTGTTAAATCTCTGATTTGATACTCTGTTACGATCCTTTGCTATGACACCTTTGCTTCGACCTTTGATCTCTGATTTTGGACCTATGATATGAAGACCTTTTTGATATGAGATGGAAATGTTTTAAGTAAAGTATTTTGAAAGGGTTTTTCAAGCATGATATATTGACTTTAAAAAAACTATTTTTGAAGTTCGTTTTATGAAAACTATTTGAAAGACCATTTATAAAAACTATTTTGAAGGATTGTTTTAAATGAACCTTAAGAGAAAACCTTTTGAAAAGTACTTTTGATATTGAACCTTTTGAAGATTTGACCATCTGATACTTTGACCCTTTTGGATATTGACCTGGGATATTTGATCTTCTGATATGAACCTTCTGATATGACCTTTCTGATGTGACACTCTGATTATGATATGAACCTATGACCTGGACCTTTGACTCCCAGTTTGATACCCGAGCCAAAATTTGTTCCCTAGCCATGAAGGTAACATGGCCGTGTCTGTGATGCACCACTGACATGACTCTTGTGTGGTCAGAGTGATTAACCACACCGTCCCCATTCTGATTCTGTTATGCGCGCTTATGTGATTTCTGATATGGCCAATATGATATGTTCTGGGGGGCGTATGGATGCATCCTAGATTTGTTCTGTTATGATATGATATGTTATGATATGATCTGATTTCTGGTGACTGACGGTGGGTGCAATCCACGTCTTTCATGTTCTGGGAGCTAGCTACTCCATATATTTCTGTTGGATACATGAGGTCACCCCTCATATTATCTGGGTACTTGAGAGGCATCCCCTCTGGATTTCTGATATGGTTACATGGATATGATATTTCTGTTTCTGGGCTCGTGGTGGATTACTGTCCTAAACCTTTACTCTCTCTCTCTGTACCTTGACTTATCTATTTCATTATGCTATATCTGTTCTTGTCCTTTTAATTTCATTTCTTTTGCTTTCGTTTCCGTTTATTATATATCTGTTCACTGGGCTTTGTAAGCTCAGCCGCACGTTTTCTTTTCGTGTACGGCAGGTTTTAGTTGGAAGCTGGGTTGTCATTAGAGAGAGCCTTTGACTTAGAGGACCTTGCTAGCTAAATTGGATTTGAGATGATTTGAAGAGTTATATTCAGACTTAGTGATTATTGTATATCTCACTTGTAACCTTGTAAATTTAGATTTTGGTTTGTAACCCTTGGAATCCTATTGTATTATTTATATCATAAGCTTGTGTTTGTTCTGATAAGAATCCGTATCTGTGACACCTTTGCCCTTGTCGGGTTGGGGTGTTACAATTATGGTATCAGAGCCCAGGCTGCGACTTGTAATACATTTACCCTTGACCTGTGAGGTTTGGACCATTAGGTTTCCACTGTAGGCGCTCATAAGATAACCTGTAAGAATTTGCCTTAGGACTTCCCTATAGGAACTTAAGTTCTGACCAGTGAGGAATGGGTAGATTATAAGCCTTTTGTTTAAGTATCATTGCTTTCGCATCACTCTGATTCGTGTCTTTCTTTTGGCTAAAGCCTCTTGAGATCCCTCGTGGAAAATGAAAGTGTATGCCTTGCACCACCTAAGTTTTGAAACCTAAATAAATCTTGAAGCCATTGAAAATTTCATAGTAATTGCCTGACACTATTTGATCCTTACCTTCAGATTCCGACTCTGACCTCTGATCTTTTGTTAATCATTTCGATGCCTCTTGGACATTTTGAGAATCTCCATGGCGAGTAGTTTGGTTTTCCCTCTTGATTATGACATTTGATTTTGTTGACCTCCGAGACTATAGAAGTACTAGGTGGATTAAGATAGGTTGTTTTGCTTACTACTCGAGATAAAGTATGATTATCATGAAGGCATATTTATGTGGTGCTAGTATTATGACGCCTGATCAACGTGATAATACTTATACCATATAACGTGCCCTCATTGTGGCCATAGGATATCTTGGGAAGTACCTAAAAAGTTTAGAACTTGATTCCCGATGGATTATCCGCGATTAGTGAGACTTTAGGTTCAGCCTATCTGTTCGTACACTCTGCCCTTGTTCATTAGATGTCTGGACAAGTTTGGACTCTTGTTTTGCGTTCTGTTGATTTCAGTTATAAATCTTGAACTCTTGTAGAGCTCTCTACTGTTGATATCGTTAAATGGATTTGAAATCTTGTTCGCATTCTGTATGAGTTTCCGTTCTATTGCCTTTCCGCTTCCTTGCAAATTTCGAGGACGAAATTTTTTTCGTTAGAGGGGAAGAGTTGTAAAACCCGAAAAATCTAAAACATGTTAAAAGACCAAAAAGCCCATAGAACTTAAAATTTGATTAAAGTTTATATAACTTGCGAATAAATCACAAAACCTATGAAAACGAAACAAGCATGACATGAAATAATTACGAGTCATCACAAGATAATTTTTCAAGTCACCAAAAATATCAAAACACATTATGAGGTACATATAAGAACCGAAAATCTCATATTGCTTATGAATTTAATTAGTAAAACTACTAAAGAATGAAAATACAAAATAAGAAGGAAGATATGCCAAAATTTATTTGTGTTTGTTTGGGTTATTTTGGGCCGACCCAAACCCATCCTTCCCCCTCCTAATTGTCGGCAAAACCAACCCATGAACAGCCCTATATCTTTTGTTCCTCCCTCAAAAATACCGACCTTCTTTTAGCTCCAAGAAACCCTAAAAACCCTCCCCATTCTGTCGACATTCTGCTGCCCATTCTGCCTCCTTTTTGCTGCTGCCATTCGACCAAGAAAACCACAAGAAAGCCTCCATCTTGATCTCATTCTAAGGTAAATACATCATGTTATATCACTACACGATTGTACGAATCTAAAACTAATCAAAAAAATATGTTTTGCTTCTTGTTTTGCTGCTGTCGTGCGATCCAAAAGGAAGAGGGAGGAAGAAAAGTTTTTCATGTGATTTTGATCCTTGTGTTAGTGTTCTTCGTGGTCTACGAGGGTATTGTATCCCTTTTTCTCGATCTTTGTTCCCTTATAAATGTTCTATTCGAATTATGGATTAAAAACATTGTCACATGAAATCATAAAAATAAGAAACCCTAAGAACCTAATAACATGGATCGACTGAACTGTTTGGTGATGGTTAATTCGATTTGAATGTGTAATAAAATGTTATGAATTGACCTTAATGTGTTTTGGACTCACCTAAAATCATTTGGTGTCGAGAATTAACGAACGGGATGAAGAAACCCTAAGTATATATATGATTCTGTGATAACTGTTTTGATCTGGAACTTGGCTCGACTTTAACCGGCTATAAATAAATGATGTGAACGGGTATTGTAATGGTTTTTAAGTCTAAAACTAAGTTCAACGAAATGGCTACCTGGAGAAATTTATTTTGTAATTTTTAGAGGCCTGTAAAGCTACTTTTTGATTTTTAGAAAAACATGTGTCTGGTCGTATTTGTAAAGTCTGGAAAAACAGTTCGGGTTTTTCATTTATCATTTTCAAACCATAACGAATCAGGATGTTTCCTTTTATCTGAGTAGAATATCACATGTTAGCTAATTACTGGAATTTTTGTAGAATTTTATAAATTTTCTAGACTGGGAAAGAAGATGGAAAATGGTCGGGTGTTTTTAATTAATCCGGTTCTGGAACAGGTTGGGAAAAAAGATTTTTAATTCGTATCTAGACAACTTAATAAAATCTGGAAAAATTACATAAAATACTCAAGACCCTGGGGAACGTCTGTGAATTTTTATAGATTTTATTTCGAAGGTTTAATATGGTTTGCAAATTATTTAAAACGAGTCCAGTTAATACCTGAAAACTGTCAAGACATGTAAAAAGGGTGTGAATTGTTATTTTCCTAAGCGAAGGGTTATAAATTGTGAATCGTGAAACTTGAGGGTATAATTCGTATAATAAGTTAATTTGAAGGTACACTCTGTAATCTTGGAAAATAAAATGCGTGATGTGTTAATAAATTAATGAAGGGGGTATAAAGTGTAAATTATGAAACCTAAAGGACTAAAAGAGTAACTTGATGAATCTAAAAGCTAAAATGGAAAGTTACTTAAAAAGGAAGGGTTTGTAATTCTTGTCTACCCCTCTAGGTGTGAAGAAAGAGAGGTCCTGATCCACTTTGTGTCATCCATTTCTGATTTGTGTTTGCTTCTGGAATAAGGTACAGATATTCTGACCTTCTCTGTAAGGTTTCCTATGATTCTTTTCTGATCTGTTAAATCTCTGATTTGATACTCTGTTACGATCCTTTGCTATGACACCTTTGCTTCGACCTTTGATCTTTGATTTTGGACCTATGATATGAAGACCTTTTTGATATGAGATGGAAATGTTTTAAGTAAAGTATTTTGAAAGGGTTTTTCAAGCATGATATATTGACTTTAAAAAAACTATTTTTGAAGTTCGTTTTATGAAAACTATTTGAAAGACCATTTATGAAAACTATTTTGAAGGATTGTTTTAAATGAACCTTAAGAGAAAACCTTTTGAAAAGTACTTTTGATATTGAACCTTTTGAAGATTTGACCATCTGATACTTTGACCCTTTTGGATATTGACCTGGGATATTTGATCTTCTGATATGAACCTTCTGATATGACCTTTCTGATGTGACACTCTGATTATGATATGAACCTATGACCTGGACCTTTGACTCCCAGTTTGATACCCGAGCCAAAATTTGTTCCCTAGCCATGAAGGTAACATGGCCGTGTCTGTGATGCACCACTGACATGACTCTTGTGTGGTCAGAGTGATTAACCACACCGTCCCCATTCTGATTCTGTTATGCGCGCTTATGTGATTTCTGATATGGCCAATATGATATGTTCTGGGGGGGCGTATGGATGCATCCTAGATTTGTTCTGTTATGATATGATATGTTATGATATGATCTGATTTCTGGTGACTGACGGTGGGTGCAATCCACGTCTTTCATGTTCTGGGAGCTAGCTACTCCATATATTTCTGTTGGATACATGAGGTCACCCCTCATATTATCTGGGTACTTGAGAGGCATCCCCTCTGGATTTCTGATATGGTTACATGGATATGATATTTCTGTTTCTGGGCTCGTGGTGGATTACTGTCCTAAACCTTTACTCTCTCTCTCTGTACCTTGACTTATCTATTTCATTATGCTATATCTGTTCTTGTCCTTTTAATTTCATTTCTTTTCCTTTCGTTTCCGTTTATTATATATCTGTTCACTGGGCTTTGTAAGCTCAGCCGCACGTTTTCTTTTCGTGTGCGGCAGGTTTTAGTTGGAAGCTGGGTTGTCATTAGAGAGAGCCTTTGACTTAGAGGACCTTGCTAGCTAAATTGGATTTGAGATGATTTGAAGAGTTATATTCAGACTTAGTGATTATTGTATATCTCACTTGTAACCTTGTAAATTTAGATTTTGGTTTGTAACCCTTGGAATCCTATTGTATTATTTATATCATAAGCTTGTGTTTGTTCTGATAAGAATCCGTATCTGTGACACCTTTGCCCTTGTCGGGTTGGGGTGTTACACGTGATACAAAAGTAAGCTCACAAAGAAGTCCTCAACTCCAGTGATGAGTGACCTCAGAATACTTGTTGTAGTCAGTCTAGAGGGAGAAAAGAGGTATGATTATACCTTCTTAACTGAAATCAAGGTTAGAAGACACGATCAACAGATCTACACGTTCTCAGAATCAGATTTCCTAGACTTGAATCTCAATGACCTTGAAGATATGTATCTCATCAAGGTTCAAGGGAAAATGAAACACTTCTCAACTGATCTGAATTATGCGTTCAACACTTCTATATTACACTTCATCAGAAGAAAGATCATACAAGAACGTGTAGAAGACTTGCAGCTTGGGGTCAAGAGCTACCAAAGGAAGATAAATCTAACCGCACTAGTTCTATCTCTTCCTAGAATCAACAATGAACCCCAGTACACCATGAAGAAAGAACCAACTTTCGGGTTTGTTTATAAGACCGATCTTACGATCAACTGCTTCATGGGGTACAAGGAAGTTCACAAGTTCTGCGAGCACATGCTCAAGAAAGTTCGTGATGGGTTGGTGATAAGAGTACGAGATCAGGAGTTATACAAGACAAGCAGGTGGACAACTTCTCAGTTAAGAGAAGTTCATCAGTTTATTCTAAAGAACGAGAGAAGGCTGTTTCACAGAGATCAGATGAGGCGGCTTGAGAGTTATGTAGGAGGAAGACCATCATTCCCGATCAGGAACTTCCAGAGACCTGATCTAGTTTACACTGCATTCAGAAGCACGGAATGATGTAAGAGTTGGAATATTCTTTATTGATTATATATGCTTTTTTGATTGTATGTTATGGCTTGTGCACATATAATAGTGCACAACCCGTACTTGTAAAGAAAGGACCCTGAGGTACACTTCAGTGCCTCAATCCTAAGATAAGGAGCGAAAGCTTCTTACTTTGGAGTAGAATTAATTAGAATTTTCTAAGTTTTTCAAAATTCTGCTCAAAAGAACAAGTACGCCCTTGTTAAGGGGGAGTACTTCAAACAAAAGTATTTGTTCAAACCATTAAAGTTCTTGTTGAAATTCTTCCCATAAATCTAAAAAAAACATATTTTAATCAAAAGTTTTCCAAAAACAACATGAATATGCTATTTTTGAGGGGGAGAATAAGAATGTGATTAAAATATGGTAATAAAAATATGGAATCTCGCATGAGCTCGACTCAAATTGTACCCTCAAATTGAAGAATATCAAATGTCAGTAATCGAAAAGACATGTCCTGGACGGGTAATAATTTCAAGCTGGTTTATCCAATGATGTAAACGTATCTCGCAAAGGACTTGTCTGAGTAGAATGTACCGATTTCGAGAGATTCTTCTTTGAATATGACCTGGACGGGTAATAATTTCAAGCTAGTTTAACTAGTGATGTAAACGTGTCTCGCAACGGTTATATTCACTGAAAATTAATCAATTCTAAAAGTGCTGACTCTACCCGACATATGCAAATTTACTTTAAACACTTATGAGCACATTTTAAGGGGGAGTATTTGTGAAACATGTAAAACTCTCAAAGTGTAAACAATACACGTTTTACACTCATAAACACTTTGAGAGATTTTCAAATAATTGGTCTTATGTCAAACATAGGATAGTCATGGAGATATAAGGTGACTAAGGATAGGAAACCGTCCTATGATCCGCCAGAGCCGGAGGGATCTACCCAAGGACAATACCAATAGTTTAGAACTAGAAAGTCCTAGGTATGATGAAAAAAAAAGGAGTAAAGAAATGAAAGGAGAAAGAAGGGGTTGAAGAATTAAAAAGAAAAGTAAAGAAAAGGGTAAAAAGAAATAGCCCTCCATATGTTCAACCTTAGGGCAGAAACCGGGTTCAACTCATATGCTACTGGTTGTTACTAAGGTAACACCGGTATTGAAGATTAAGCCGTCATGGACCCAGTGACGCACTGCACTAAACCTTCTAGCCACTCAAGTGTCTCTCAAAAGACACTTGTTTCATTTCTCACGGAGAACCCTTCATTATCTATCGACCTCTCATTCCGAGATGAGTTGATATTGAAAAGGAGGCACTCTGCTCCAAGCCTCCAACAACTAAAAACCAATAAGCACTCAATCGAGTCTAGAGCCGCGAGATACATAGAAAGATCTCATAGGAACACTTAACACTTGTTGTTCAACAAAAAGAACATTGGTTGTTCAACAAAAAGAACACCAGTTGTAAAATACAAGAGTCCTACGCAGATCTTAGTAATCTGCCTAGAACATTCATGAGGGAACTCACAACCGTGATTCTCAGTTATTGAGTGAAAATTCTTGCCAGGGTCTACATCAAATAGCCCTGAAAGAAAGTCACTTGGATAATCCCTTGTGGATTACGCTTAGTGTTCATGGTGGCTCCAAACGGTCTACAGTCGTGAAGTGATACTTCGGTATACTTCAGCGGCTCACCTGAATCGTTGATACACTTCGGTGTATCTGAGTTAGCTCTCTTGGGGGCATCCGGTTCAGGAACGGCCTTGGCAAGGATTAGAGAAAGTCTTCACACTATGCTGTTGACGATCTCAAAGTCCGAACCTATAAGTGCCGGATGATTTGTTGCTAACTGTTTAAATTGCAGGTAATCATGGAGACCAGGAGTTCCACCGCCACCATTTCCATCATGCTCATGCAAATATCACAAAGAAAAGTTCTCACAAAGACTAAGGAATAACAAAAGTTCAAAGAAGTCAAAGATCAAGGCAAAATAACCTTTCAAAAGTCAAATAGTAAAGCTAATGAAGTGAGAACTACTTGAAGTATGAAGATCAAAAGTCAAAAGAAGTATGAGCATGGCGGAAAAGACGTAAAGAAATCATGATTAAAGAGCGTTGGTGGAAGGCAGATCAAGACATTACTATATCACATCAGAACAAGAACAAAGAATAAAGATTCTAAAGACGTCAAAGGCGAAGAAGCAAAGAAGAGGTCAAGCAACCGTGATGACCAATCCTTAGGGGGAGATTGTTGGGAACACATTTTAGAAATATTCAAGTCTTGGTCATTACATGTACACGATTGCTTAGAACTATGGGCTTTAGGTTAGTAACACACCTCACGGCTTATTAGAAGCCCATGGGCCGTGTGTTTAGTAGCATAGCTTCTAGAAAATCAAGGCAAGTATTGCCCTAAACACTTGCCTATAAATACCAAGGTCATGTACACATATTACTTGTTGGTTTTATTCATCATTGTGCCGAACCCTTGCTTATTAATCGTATGATATAAGATCAACATTCTCTTCATCTATTTCTCTCTTTATCTTGTCTTATACGTGTTATATATCTTATGTTATATCAAATCTAGGACCTAACACGTGCTTTAAATGGTTCATGAGTGGCTAATGGATTGATCTGACAGAGTCATCTGTTGTAAATAGAAATACCATACACACACAAAACTCAATAACCAATATCTTAAAAAGATGTTCTAACTAATATTACGAACTATCCTACTGTTTAAAAAATGAAAATGAAGCAAAATACCTATATGTGAAACATAAAATAAGACAGCTAAGCTATATGATGAAATCGCCACAAAGATTAGCGATTGCTCGAGCTATCGAGTACAATCAATAAGTTCCAGCAGCTTCCCAAAACTGAAAGAACCTGAAACCGGAAATCATGTGATAACAATAAACGATAAAATCATCGAAGAAGTATTTCTTTATTTATACGTGCAGCTATATTTGGAATTACTGATGCATCAACTGATGCTTTTTATCGCTATGCCACAGTTCTTTTATTTTGATTCGGTTGAGTCACTTCCTACGGAGCCATTGGAACCCAGTGACTATAAGCCTTTGAACAGCCGTTATGATGCCCAAATTTCTGTATTTGGAGCTAAATTCCTGAAGAAGTTGGAAGATACTCAGTCTTTCGTGGTAGGATCAGGTGAATTAGGTTGTGAGTTCTTGAAGAAATTAGCCTTGATGGGTGTTTCATGTGGGACTCAAGGGAAACTAACAGTTACTGATGTTGATGTAATTTAGAAGAGCAACCTGAGCAGGCAATTCCTGTTTCATGACTGGAATATTGGACAGGCCAAATCAACTATTGTTGCTTCTGCAGCTGCGTTAATTAACCCTCGTCTTCAGATTGAAGCTTTACAGAACCGTGTGTGCCCAGAGACTGAGAACGTATTTGATGATACTTTCTGGGAAAACTGGAATGTTGTTGTCAATGCTTTGGACAATGTCAATGCCAGGCTTTATGCTGATCAAAGATGCTTATAATTTCAGAAGCCACTTCTTGAATCTGGTACACTTGGTGCTAAGTGCAACACTCAAATGGTTATTCCCCACCTGACCAAAAACTACGGTGCCTCTAGGGACCCACCAGAGAAGCAAGCACCCATGTGCACTGTGCACTGCTTCCCACATAACATTGATCACTGCCTCACATGGGCTCGGTCTGAATTTGAAGGGTTGCTCGAGAAGACGCAATTGCAGCAGGTCCTAACTGTCCCCATACAAAATAGACAGCTATGTAACCACTGCGAAAATCCCACTTTAAGATAAGCTAGCACTCAGAATATTAATCCTTTTCTACGTGTAAATTTTTATTTTATTTTATTTTATTGTATCTCCTATATCATGTGACGTAACTCACATCCCTGATAAACGTGCTCCCACACAGACCTGCCTAACGAATCTAATGTTTATTTCATAAACATCACAATATGAAAACATTACAAAATACCATTTACCATTTTACGATAAATCCTTAACAAACGTATAAACAAAACATTCATTAACTATATAGAGTTTCTAGGAAACTCTAAAATTCATCACAACACCAAATATGAACAACTAAACCCTAGAACATAAAAGTACAACCCATCTGAGTTAATGTACAAGTCATCAAAGCACCAGAAACCCTAATTTTATTTTAATTCCCGATAAAACCCTAATTACATAAAACTATGATTTTATGTGCAGAATTCACAAACCCTAAATTAATTATATAATATTTTTACAAAATATTAAGTTTACAAGTTATCTAAGCTAGAGTACAAGCCTTTTATGCATGAAAACATTTATTTACAAAATCTTTATTAATACCCTATTTATAATTATTTTAAAGCATGATTTGCAAACCATACATGCATAACTCTTAAAAATTATTTTTCCTAAACTCCTTAAATATTTTTACATGTCTTTAAACCTAAAGTACAAGTGATTAATGCACAAACACTAAAAATTCCATTTATTTACTTTTAAACTTAATAAAAATTAACAAATAATTTATATAAATTAATAAACTATTAAAACTATATTTTTCTCATATTCTAAATTATGGTACAACCTTATTAAGCATATGTTACCACCTTTCTAAGCACAAACCAATCTTTCCATTTATTTCACAAAAAATTTGAAATATATATAAATTAGAAAATCTTAAATAATTTTCCTAAATAAACAAACACATAACTAACTAAACTAACAAATCCCTAAACCCTAAAGTACTACATGTTAAACCCATTGTATCATCACCCTAAGCCAAATTCGGTTCTATCCTAATTATCTAGTCGATCTTTAACTTCAAAACCTAACTAAGTTACCTCTCCATACAACCAACACTACATAACCTTTCCTCACATTCCCCCTCCTCCAACTCATCCATGACATCACCTAGAAAACACTTGCATGGAGAAGGAGACTCCACATCCCCCTCCTCTAGAACCAATCCACTTGTATGGATTTAAAGAAGCCACATCACCTTCCCCCTTCATAACCTACTTGTCCATCCCCCCTCCTCATACATAGCACCAATAGGAAGTGAACACATCTCTCATGTCCTCTCCTATAACCCCTGAAAACCCTAGCTTTCCTCACCATAAATAACAGCCCACTTCCTTACTTCTCCACACAACACCATTCGACCCAAGATACTTTCCAACCTATCCTCACTTCACCCAAATCACCAAAACAACATCAGTTCCATGTTCCCCCTGATCACAGCCAAACACTGGGAAGAGTAGAAGAGAAGGGAATCTATCAGGTTCAAGTAACAAACCCATTTCACCTCACAAAACCCTAATCGATCAAAACACTAAGTAAGTGCATCAACTCTTTTAAATTCAGTATATTTATTTAATATGTTCTTAAAAACACTAAAACATGATCACTAATAAATAAACAAGATCAAAAACCATGCATTATTTTTCTTTCTTCTTTGTCTGATTGAATCAGTAACATAAATATACCCAAACTATTTGAAATATCGATAAAAAAAATCAAGGATTACTAAAATATTTTAAAACATATCAAATATGATAGTAACATACATAAAAATCCTAGTTAGAAACGTTTAAAAACCTTAAAAACCCAATCGGGTTATTTGTCTGAGTTTCAGTCGAGCAGATTTCAGCCCAGACACCCAACTTTTGATCTTTAAACCAACCCCTAAACGACCATCTTAATTTCTAATTTTTGGTGTATGTAAAGTCCACCCAGAGAACTTTATTTAGGAGAAAGAAATTCGGAAAATGATTAAGTTTTTAAAAATTTATTGAGTTTCAAAATCTGCTCAATATCGCTAATATAGAAAAGTTGATTTCCAGTTATTTGGTTTTAGATTTCACTCGACCAGTTACCTAACTATCGACCTAAAAACCAACCATCAAACGACTTCTATAGATTCTGAAATTTGGTATGTTTAAAGTTCACATGGAAAAATTTAATTAGGGAAAATAATCAAGGAAAATGATTTAGTTTTGAAAAAGATATCGAGTCTTGAAAGTTTACCCATATCGCTGAAAGTAGAAACCTGATTTTCAGTTATTTATTTTAGTTTTTCATTCGACCAGCAGCTCTACTTTCAACCTAATTTTCGGCCATCAAATGAAATTTATAAATTTCGAAACTTAGCCTATTTTGACACAACCCAGCTAGCTTTAACTAGGAAAAAGAAGCTCGTAAAAATATCAATCGAGTCAAAAGATATTTAGCTCCAAAGTTTTGCTCATATCGCTAAAACTAGAAAGGTTTTATTTCAGTTATTATATTCCGTTTTTATCAACCAACCGCCCGACTTTTGAACCAATTTTAGACCATCAAATGACTTTCAAAATTTATGAAACTTAGTATGTTTTAAGATCACCTAGTGAACTTATTTTAGAAAGAAGAATTTTACAAAATGATTGAGCCATTTAAAAGTTATTGATCTTCAAAGTTTGCCTGATCGCTAGTTTAAAAACTCATTTTTCAGATTTTTCTTAAAACTTATTCGATCAACTGACTTTTGAAATAATATTCGACCATCTAACGAATTTCATAAATTATGACATTTGACATGTTTAAAAACGACCTAGCCAACTATACATAGGAATTGAGAACACGTAAAATGATTTACAACACACTTAGATATTCGGTTTCAAAACTCTAATCATATCACTATTTCATGCGCCTATTTATTTTTAAGTTATAAGAATTTATTTTAGGCTGATTTTGTAAATATTTATAATTAAGGGTTATTTTTGGCAATAATAAATAAAGAGGGTAGAAAATGTTATTTTCTAAACTAAAGGGTAAAAACTGTTATTTTCAAAAGTTCAGGGTATGAACTGTCATTTGACCAAACCTTAGGGATTAAAACATAACTTTTCGTAACTATTATTTTTATCATTTCTATTTTTATTTTCCGAACTAACATTAACATAATATGTTTATTTTATTTACGAACACAAACAAATAAACGAAAGATGAGCGAAAGATAACTTTAACGAACAAACAAACAAACATAAGAACGAAAGATGTAAACAATAGAACGAAACGAAATAAACATTTAATCATCAGAAATGATTACTAAATATTGACATAACAACCCAGGTTACTTGTCCGGAGACGTTTATCAACTTTCTGTCATTTTGTTTTCCATCCAAATTGCTAAGGTGAGTTCATAGTCCCACTTTTTATATACGTTTTTCCAAATATGTGGGGAGATACATGCTACTAAACCGAACATAAGTATTTTTCTGTATGCTTTCCTGATTAATATTGCCTAAGATACCTTATTTGTGTTAGCCGGATGGATAGTCTTTGTGCTAGCCGGATTGATAATACACCCCATTTGTGTTAGCCGGATGGATAGATTTTGTGCTAGCCGGATTGATAGCCAAATGCACCTTATTTGTGTTAGCCGGATGGATAGACTTTGTGCTAGCCGGATTGATAACCAAATACAACCTTATTTATATCATTTTATGATATCACACACACATACACACACCGTTAATGTTTGAGTTCATAAGACTTAGAGCAATATATAAACTGCAATATAACTGATTTATTCACTATTTAGCTTGTGTTCAAATCGATTATTTAACGTTAAACGCTATGAATTCACTCAACCTTTGTGTTGACTTTTTAAGCATGTTTATCTAAGGTAACTGGAGGTACGGTTTGGCACGGAGTGGCATGGACTTTCTTTTAAAAAGAGTGTCCGTTTTGTTATCATTCAAATGGATAATGTAACTTTTACAACGTATTTCAAAACCTTCCGCTGGGACCTCTTTATGTAAACTCTGATTTAAATAATTGAATGATAACAATTTAATTAAAACGTCTCTTTTCGAGTCGTTTTCTATACTCATGACTGTGAACCTTGAAGTAGCACCCCAAACTTATATTTCCGCTGCGAATATCGAAAACGGGGGTGTTACAAGCTATGCCTAACACAATCCAAATACTCCTAATCAGGAATGTTGCTAAAAATTATATATAGCTAACCCTTTATTACTTCAAGATGTGGTAGACCAATTACCATTATGTTTAAATTGTTTCTAACTATAAATCCAAACACACTTATTCATTTAAAAAGGGTTCAATTTAGATTGCAACACAATACAGTTTTACCTCTAAACCCAAACACCCATATTCATTGTAAATTACTAAACATGATAGTTGTCGATTAGAACACATCCGTAGAAGTCTCCAAATTTTAAAAATAGCCAACTTTTTACTCCTTCAAGATGCAACACAACATAGATGTCAATTAGAACACATTCCGTGGCAGTCTTCAAATTTTAAAAATAGCTAACCTTTATGCAACACATAAAGTGTAGATTGCAAAAGCTACAATGCTAGACATGTCCACTGCAAGTGTCTCGCCCACCTCAAGATTTTTCTGCACCGCTAACATCAGAAAGAAAAAAAATGTAAACTAAATAGGTCAAGGAAAATATTAAAAAGCAAATTCAAACATAATGAAATTTAAAAGGTATCCAATAATGCTATTATAAATAGCATACCAGATCCAACTATGAAATCCAATCCTTTCCCATATTGCTTTTGTCTTAAGAATCCCTACAAACGTCATAATAATGTCATTGAAGTGTCAATGCATGTCATTACGTGCCCTATGATCGAAAGTGTTAGTGATCTTCACATCACTAATGGAGCAAACGAATGCATCTGGCTACAAAATTATACTAATAAAGTCGGATAAAGACAAATTAGAAATTAAAACAGGCGATAAAAGGTTATGAATAATATACCTGGCACAAAATTTTACCACCGAACTTTGCTAAGTCAATCTGCAGCACATTAGATTGGAATCTCAGTGAATATGCTAAATTAAAATTATTGAAAATATAGGATAATACGAACCAAGAGGAGGTTAACACATGATATATCAACTAAACAATTTACATGGTAATATTACGAAAGAATAAATTACATGGTAATATTAGGTCACGAAATTTAACCATGTTTACATGGTTGGATCTTTTACATTACAAATATGGTGCGGCATGCTAAACTCATTTAATGTTTACAGTAACATTACTCTCTCTTAAAATAACCCTATTACATCTGCTGAATGGTATCTTTTCCTCAGCATGAGATAACATTGTTGAAATCACACGATCTAAATATTTCATATACCAATTGCGTCCTGAAAACTTTGTGCAAAGGATAACATACCTTGTATGCACTCTGGTATTCTCCAACCTGCACACACACAAAAAAGATCATTATGAGAGAATAGAGGGGAAAAAAAAGGCAGGAAAAGATGAGATCAAGGTTTAGAGAAAAAGTATATTATGAATGAACTGCTTTTACGTGAGATCAGGGTTTTAAGTTGTAGAGATTGTCATAGTTATGTGATTTTATGAAATATCAATTATGACTTGCAAATTTTATCGCAACTATTGGAATGGTCCAATGGTTGAGGTGTTTGTTTATTTGTGCATACCATCCCAAGTTCGAATCTTGGCAGCTCCTTTTTTACAAACATTAAATCCAGATTTTTTCAAGGCCTAAAGATTGCCAACATGGACAAAACCAATGACATGGAATAAAATGCGCTTATGTGTTATTATGAGGTGGCATTAAATTCGATGATGTGGCTTTAAAATTGTCAAACGCCTCCTGTTATATATATATATATATATATATTATATATATATATATATATATATTATATATATATAATGAGAGATATATATAGAGAGAGAGGGCGAGATGAGCTTAGTATAGAATACCGAGCTTAAATCAATGTTGATGCCCTCGTGAAATGTTTAAAGGTCACAAGGTCGTTGTCAACTATCAAGATTATGTTTTGATATGTTAAGGTCAAGTATGTTTATTGGTATGTCATAGTTTTAATTAAAGTGTTTATGGTCAGGGTTAAAGAGGTGCTTGGATTAATGTATGTTTGTGAAACACCCCGTGACCGATTTGACTAAAAATTTAAAATTTTTACACGAAACGCTTTGACCCGTTACTGACCTCCTGCTACTCTTTTATAAACTGACTGAAATAAGTTACAAAATAGACATTGAGACTATTTTTAGAAGAAACTAGACTCCAATACTTTTTAAACGAGGGGTGGCACCCTAAAATGCACTATGACCCGTCTTGTGCACTAAGGACCCCTAAAGTGCACTATAACCCTCTTGTGCACTAAGTACCCCTAAAGTGCACTATAATCCCTCTTGTGCACTAGGAACCCCTAAAGTGCAATATAACCCCTCTTGTGCACTAATGACCCCTAAAGTGCACTACTTTCTTAAAATGACCCGTAACACCTTTTAACATAAAATCAACACTTTAAACCTATATTTAAACACATGTAATCCAAATTTAATTAAAAATATATCATATACATTGTTTCCCAAAATTCTTGACCCGTTAGACCCAAAATCGGTTAAAATAGACATTGTCCCAAACACCCCTTTTTCTGCATAACCCTTTTATGCACTTTTGACCCATTTTCAGGAAAAACAACTTATATAACTCGACAATTAACGAAACTTTACAGAAATCATAAACTCCACATATTACATCATTTTCATAATCAATTGTGGTCTACACGACCCATGATTATACACTTTACAAAGCTACAGGTGTTTTGCCAAACACCCCTTTTTGACCCATTTTCAATACAACTTGAGCATAGCTCATTTACACACTTAAAAGCTGGACTTTAACACTAGAAAACAACATCACAAACCATTTACAAAACTTGGGGGTTCGACATTACTTCGAGCTCGGTATCTATCATAATTACTCATATCTTACCACTTTCAACCCGTACCCAATTCATATGTCTTTACCAAGACTTTGCCTTATTCACAAAAGTACCTACAAAACGGTTATGCAACTAAACTGTAAGCATTACGCTTAGTAAGTAAAAAGGATAATCACATGATATTATACATCATTAATCACATAAGTATCATTCACATCACATTAGTCCATAAGACTACTTTCATCGATACTTGCACATCACACTAAATACACATATCATCAATCAAACATAATTCTTACATACCTTAAATAATCACAACGGACTTAACCAAAACTTTGGAAACTAGCCTTAAACTATTCTTAATCCAAGCATACTAAGCCAAATGCTTCATAAATCTTCAATATCATCTTCCACATAACACATATACACTGGTACAGATTTCACCTATCGTCACACTGGAAATGCGTGACTATATGCATATAGTCACACACGTTTTTTTGGGTGTGTGTGACAAAAAGTCGCACCACCGTAGGTATCATATGGTCACATTGTTTAGTTTGTGGCCGTTTTCATCGAAAAAGAGTGACCAAAACCCGAATATGTGTGACTAATTAGGCACAAGTTTTGTTGGATTCATCAGTATGTGTGACTATTTCCCATCCTATGGCCACACGAAAATATAATAAATGTGACGTTTATGATGATTTAGTCACACATCGTGTGTTGTTTTTTTCAAGTTAGTCACATACAATTTAAAAAACAGTGGCCAAAAGTGTTAATAAGTGTGACCATATGCTGTTTAAAGTGAAGAAATGTGTACTATTGATCATCCAATGGTCACATGAATTCTTAGTTTGTGTGGCCTTTTGTAATATTTAGTCACACAAAGCATGTTTGCTTTGGGTATTTAGTCACATACAATTAAGCATAAAGTGGCCAAAAGTGTTAATAAGTGTGACCATATGCTGTTTTAAGTGAAGAAATGTGTATTTTGTGTGACTATTGATCATCCAATGGTCACATGAATTCTTAGTTTGTGTGGCCTTTTGTAATATTTAGTCACACAAAGCATGTTTGTTTTCGGTATATAGTCACATACAATTAAGCATAAAGTGGCCAAAAGTGTTAATAAGTGTGACCATATGCTGTTTTAAGTGAAGAAATGTGTATTTTGTGTGACTATTGATCATCCAATGGCCACATGAATTTTATGTTTGTGTGGCCTTTTGTAATATTTAGTCACATAAAGCATCTTTGTTTTGGTTATGTAGTCACATACAATTAAGCATAAAGTGGCCAAAAGTGTTGATAAGTGTGACCATATGCTGTTTTAAGTGAAGCAATGTGTATTTTGTGTGACTATTGATCATCCAATGGTTACATGAATTCTTAGTTTGTGTGGCCTTTTGTAATATTTAGTCACACAAAGCATGTTTGTTTTGGGTATTTAGTCACATACAATTAAGCATAAAGTGGCCAAAAGTGTTAATAAGTGTGACCATATGCTGTTTTAAGTGAAGAAATGTGTATTTTGTGTGACTATTGATCATCCAATGGTCACATGAATTCTTATTTTTTGTGGCCTTTTGTAATATTTAGTCACACAAAGCATGTTTATTTTGGGTATTTAGTCACATACAATTAAGCATAAAGTGGCCAAAAGTGTTAATAAGTGTGACCATATGCTGTTTTAAGTGAAGAAATGTGTATTTTGTGTGACTATTGATCATCCAATGGTCACATGAATTTTTAGTTTGTGTGGCCTTTTGTAATATTTAGTCACACAAAGCATGTTTGTTTTGGGTATTTAGTCACATACAATTAAGTATAAAGTGGCCAAAAGTGTTGATAAGTGTGACCATATGCTATTTTAAGTGAAAAAATGTGTATTTTGTGTGACTATTGATCATCCAATGGTCACATGAATTTTTAGTTTGTGTGGCCTTTTGTAATATTCAGTCACACAAAGCATGTTTGTTTTGGGTATTTAGTCACATACACTTAAGCATAAAGTGGCCAAAAGTGTTAATAAGTGTGACCATATCTGTTTAAAGTGAAGAAATTTGTATTTTGTGTGACTATTGATCATCCAATGGCCACTTGAATTTTATGTTTGTGTGGCCTTTTGTAATATTTAGTCACACATCGAATTAAACAAAGAGTGACCAATAATGTTGATAAGCGTGACCATAATATGTGACTGCATCTTTTAGTCACAGGGTTATTACTGGTATTTTTAAGTTAGTACTGTTGGAGCAAAGTTGCTACTGCTAGTACTATGCTAGTGCTGCTGGAATGAGTATATTATATATATATATATATATATATATATAATATATTATATATATATATATATATATATAAAACAGAATCATAAACAAAAAGAAATTTGAAATTGAATAAAACTCGAATGTATATAACTGAACAGAATATACAATTGTAATGTCGTACATAATCAAATTCTCAAGTACCATAATTTAAAGACTTTTGACTCTTCGCCGACATAGCTTGCTTTAGGGCTTCAATAGAGACATTACTTTTGCGCTTCGATGGTGCTGTTGGTCCACAGTTGTTGTCACTTTTCTTTTGCATTGTAGTTGGCAGTGTTACCTGTAGTAACAAAAGACGCTTGCATCAAACATTGAATTATATATCAAAAATTATATATATGTACGTTGAAAAAACACATGTATGTACCCAAAGCAACGACATTTGATTTCTTTAAGTGCCACAGTTTGCAGTTAAATGGCTTAAAAAATAATTTTTGCATGTACATATATCAGAAATTATTTAAACAAAAGAATAACAAGAAACATGTTGAAATACATATTGTTGGCAGTGCTTGTGTTGGAGACACATTTTGTTCTGATTGGGAATCTGGAGGCCCGTTTTGTCGTGACTTAGGCTTTTTCTTAGGTCCGACAGTTTTAGCAGGTTCCTATATGTATATATAAAACACGTTACATTATATAAACAAAAGAATAACAAGAAACATGTTGAAATACATATTGTTGGTACTCCTTGTGTTGGAGACACATTTCCTTGCGATTGGGAATCTGTAGACCCTTGTTGGCTTGCATTTGAGGCTACTGGCAATTGAGATGACAAATTTAACTGCACCCCTTGTTGACTCAACTGTGCCATCAGTTGAGTAAGTATTCTTTTTGTTTCTGTAATCTCATTGGACAATTTCTTGATCTGGTCATCAGATTCTTTCTGCAAAAAAAAAATATAAGAAATGTTGGGATTAAAAGTCTTCTGGATGCTGTTAGAGTAACTGATGCTCTTATTTGTGTCAATGCTGCTCAGATGGAGTTAGTGATGCTCATGAACTTCAATTACTAATATGGCTAGTGTTTACCACTGCTAGTACACAATTTACTACTGCTAGTACACATTTAATCCTGCTGGTATATAAGCATAATAATAGAATTTGCAGTCAAACTTACAAGTGTATCTCCCACTGATGTGATCTCATCATCTGGAAATTCGCCATCGTTGTTTACCCTTCCTTTCAACCACATTATACCACGCGGGGGTTCTTCATCTGCTTCAATCTCTTTATTTTCGATCTAATGAACATCAAATGCATACACATGTAAAGTTAAAACAAGATAAACAAAAATATGAAGGTGCATACACATGTGATCTTACCATTTTCTCTTTCAAATAAACATATCCACCTCGTCCCATTTTATGCTGATAAATATTTTTGGAACGCGACATTTTAGCTTTATCAGCTATCTTCTAAAAACACAAAATCATAAGGCGTTTACATGTGGTAATGCTGCAAACTGAAAATTATGAAATGACATATAGACTTAAATAAAGATGACTAATTAAAACCTTGTATTCATCGGTGGTCATGTTGTTTACAAACTCGACCCAGTCTTCTGATTTCACAAATCGACTATACTTGGCCGGGACTTCATTCAGTTTGGGAGGTGTATTTAGGTGGGGCAAAATGTATTCTTCTCTGAGCTTCGTTCTGAAAGTCCTTAGCAGTTTACCAAGACGAGTCATTACCAATTTTCTGAATGTCACATCAACATCAAAATATCGCTGCAAAGATTAACACAATGTTGTTAATTAGTTGCACATAATGTAACTGCATAGATAAAATTATGTAGTAGTGGGTTAAAAAATACGGTAGTATATATGTACAGTGATGTCAGTCCATAGTTTATCTCTTTCTTCTTTATTCACATTCCTCCAGGAAAGATTCTTCAAACCTATGTGCTCACGAACCAGATCTCCTAAAAAACTCGTAAACAGTGCTCTGTGTAACCCTGATACCCTATTCAATGCATCGAAGGTTACCTTGAGCTTTATTCCACCAGGGTTGCCATATTTCATGCGAAAATTAAATAGCCTGGTCATGCCTCTCTTAGCTAGTATCCGATCTGATTGGTTAGTTCCAGGCGCATCTAGATCTTCCTCATCAGAATACTTTTCGGATTCATAGTCTATGTTGTTATCATCATGTTCATTATCAGCAGGAAGCAAAATATGATTATCAACAATGGGTTGAATTCCCATGACTCTTGAGTAACAATGGGTACAAGAAAATGATTCTGGCTTTGAGAGTAATGGTGATATAAGAATTGATTATTGTGTTTTCGTTGCAGTTTTTTTTTTTTTTTTTTTTTTTTTTTTTTTTTTTTAGGAGAGAAAAGAGGGTATAGGAAGAAGATGAGTCGTACCTTATTCTTGGTACCCGCTTCTAATTAGGCGATTTCAAAATTTTGGCTCCAAATTCTAATTTCAAAATAACAATTGAATTATTTTAAAATTTTGCCTTAAATTTGAACCTGTTTAGTAAAGCATAAACTTGAAAAAATCAAAATTTTGGCTCCAAATGTTATATATCATTATCTTAATCGCAAATCATGAACCAAGATCTAGAACAAAGATCATGAACACAAACTGCATATCAAATCAAGTACTCAAATTTACACAATTACACCAAAATCATGAACACAACTTGACACCATTTAACACAAACTGCTACCATTAAATCAAAAACCAACATGAAAAATGAAGAACACAAAGTGCTACCATTAAATAAATATGTGCAATCATCAAATCAACAACAGAAACTGCTACCATAAAATCTAACTGTGCAATCATCACATCAAGAACACAAATTGCTACCATTTAACAAACCAAAATACTATCATTACAGTTATAAAATAGATACAGAGTTAAACTACACTAGTTACCAGTTACTGCACCATTAATAATTACATTTATCCAAATTAAATATCAGAACTGCTACTACGTACCATATTAAAGTAATTATCCTTTAGTTCATAATAGTCGAGATGATCACCACCTTTACATAATTCTCAACACATTTAATGTACGAGAAGTCTTCTTCACGGCCATCGGTTGATACAACATCTTCTTACTCGTAACTGCTACTACGTACCATATTAAACTAATTATCCTCTAGTTCATAATAGTCGAGATGATCACCACCTTTACATAATTCTCAACACAACATTTAATGTACGAGAAGTCTTCTTCACGGCCCAACATTTAATGTACGAGAAGTCTTCTTCACGGCCATCGGTTGATACAACGTACATCTTCTTACTCATAACTACAACTACGTACCATATTAAACTAATTATCCTCTAGTTCATAATAGTCGAGATGATCACCACCTTTACATAATTCTCAACACATTTAATGTACGAGAAGTCTTCTTCACGGCCATCGGTTGATACATCTTCTTAATTATACGGCAGTCCCAAGACAATATCCTGAGTAAATTTATTTTTATACCTACAAGTTGAACGAGTATATATAATGGATTAAGTCTTGAGAATGTGATAAAGGTAGCGAAACAACACTTATTAAATGGACCATTATTACCCCTTTTGTGTCAGCATCACCAGATTCTTCATCGCTAGAGAAATAGAAAGGGCTCTTTCTCTTCCAATCTGTGTTTTCCCATACCTCCTAATAGTTCAACATACCATTTGTTTCAAAAAAATTAATTAATGGTATAATTAAGGTATACAACTTTAGCCACAAACACATAACAACTTTAGTATATACCTTGTTGGAAATGATTTTGAATTTGGACCTAGGGATTTTTGTCTTTGAACCTGTTAAAGCATAAACTTGAATAAATTAAAACTTCACACAGCTTTACATTCAACAATAAATTCACACAGCTTTACATTAGAATCGGTAACAACAACCCCAAAATCACCATTTATAGATCAAAAGCCTGTTACTAATTATTGTACAATGAATCATTAACTGATATGTGAAAACATTAAAAAAACATACCTTTGTTGTCATTTGGATTCATTGTTTACGTGTTTTTGTTTGCCACGTCTGTTTTTCAAACTATTACCATTAGCTAAATTAAAAGACAAAGATGAAATGAAAGGTGGCCCAGGATCCTACTGTTACCCGTGGGAATCCGCCGTGGGAATAAGAAGAATCAAGAATGTGTGTTTTGATTAGGGTTTATTGATTTTTGTGTCGGTTTACAATTGATCGGTAAAGGGATTAATTGGCCCTTTACTATTGATCAAGTAGTGGTGGTTTGGTTTAATTGCCCCAGGATCCTACTGTTACCCGTGGGAATCCGCCGTGGGAGTAAGAAGAATGTGTGTTTTGATTAGGGTTTACTCACTTTTTTGTCTGTTTACAATTGATCGGTAAAGGGATTAATTGCCCCTTTACTATTGATCAAGTGGTGGTTTGGTTTAATTAAGAGTGGCAAGATGTGTAAAAAAAAAGAATAATAGTTAAAAAAAAATCTAATGGTGTTGACGTGGCGGTGAAAACCAACTATAGCCGACGGTTCGGGTTCGGGTTCGTGGCGGGTTTTAGTGTACCCGTACCCGAACCCGTTTATAATATACCCGTACCCGCCCCATATCCCACCGGATACCCGATTAATATTATCCATCGGTTTTTCGGGTTTCCCCGCGGGTATCGAGGTTATCCGTAATTAAAAGTTAAAGAAAATGAATATCGTATCAAACGATTTAACGCAACATATCGCAACGCAACGTACTCGGCACGATATTCACCAAAAAAATCAAATGCGCAAGAGGTTTCAAAAGTTAATCATTCTCATTTCAAAAAATAATCTCGTTTTAGCCTTTTAAAAGGGTTTGGTATCCTCATTCGGGTTTAGGGTTTAGGGTTTATATAAATACTCGTTATATTATAAATTACTCGGGAAATTGATTTTCAATAAATTCTTTTGAATTGGAAACGTTCGATAAATGAAAGGGTCTTGGCGAAATTTTGTTATTTCCAAAGATTAATTTTGTCGTAAGTCCAAACTTGTTTTAAATCATAAAACGAGTATACCTTGTACTAATAAACGGGATTATGGGAAAATACAGACGATTACCAATCGACTCATCTTATTTGATATGTTTGTTGTTAGTTATCTCTTCGACTTGTTTTCGTCATCTCGTCTCGACTCGAGTTATTGTCAATACTCTTCTCGACTATTAATTCGGTTATTCGATTTTTTGGAGTGAGTACTCGTGAGTCCGTGTTCTATACCGTCACACGAATGAGGATACCAAACCCTTTTAAAAGGCTAAAACGAGATTATTTTTTGAAATGAGAATGATTAACTTTTGAAACCTCTTGCGCATTTGATTTTTTTGGTGAATATCGTGCCGAGTACGTTTCGTTGCGATATGTTGCGTTAAATCATTTGATACGATATTCATTTTCTTTAACTTTTAATTACGGATAACCTCAATACCCGCGGGGAAACCCGAAAAACCGATGGATAATATTAATCGGGTATCCGGTGGGATATGGGGCGGGTACGGGTATATTATAAACGGGTTCGGGTACGGGTACACTAAAACCCGCCCCGAACCCGAACCGTCGGCTATAATTGGTTTTCACCACCACGTCAACACCATTAGATTTTTTTTTTATTTTTTATTTTTAACTACAATTCTTTTTTTTTTCTACACATCTTGCCGCTCTTAATTAAACCAAACCACCACTTGATCAATAGTTGGAAATATTGAGTTTGGAAGTTTATTATTCACAAAGCATGATATACAACTTGTTGTTGCATCAACTCATTGTACATGGAAAGTCAATACTTGGTAAAAGGAAATCGTAAAACTTCAATTGACACTTTACTTTTGGCGCGCACCGTCGATCCCTTTTCCCGCCTAAAGTCTTGGCATCTACCTCTCCAGCCTATTTATACCTATCGACTATATACCAAAGAACACACACAAACACATGTATCCCTTTCAATTCAAAGAAAACTTCAACAATGGCAGCAAATAATGTTACCTTTCAAATGATGCTGAAGAGTAAGAGTGGGTGTTAAACAACAATTTGTTGTTTGACGCAGTGTTAATTGCTTTCGGGGATGAACCCATTGCAGAATATGGGTCGAATAGGAAGGTAGATACGTGGATGAGGGGTCAAATTTTGAACTGGCTGCATGCGCAAGACTTTTACTGGGATGAGGTTTGGGGATTGCGTGACTACGAGGAGGAGGAGGAAGAAGATGAAGAGGAAGAGGAGGTGGAAGGTGAAGAGGAGGAGGTGGTGCAACAAAAAGAAGAGGATCAGCAGCAAATTATGGTGGAGCAGCAAAATGGGTTTGTGCTGCAAAACCAGGGGGAGCAACAAGATGGGTTTCAGGACCCTTATAATCTAGAAAAGAGGGTTAGCGATCTTGGGATTGTGTTTAAACGACTCAAGGAAAGCCAGAAATTGATGGGAAGCAGGGAAGAGAGCTCTGGTTCTAACAAGTTGGGGTGAAATGGAGTGAAGCAGTTTAGGATGATGGTTTTTTTTGTTTGTTTTTAGTATGTTTAGTATTTAGGTTGGATAATTAGATGTATATACTTGTAGCCTTAAAAAATATCAATGAAATATTTGATGTTTAATTAATTGTCTGAGAATGGAGTGGATGCACAAAGTTATTACTGCTAGGCAAACTTTTGTTCTGCTAGAGTAAAACGTTGTACTGCTGGGTACTGGGTAGCTGTTTCTGGGTTTTAACCGTGGTTTATTTCTAACCGTTGGGGTAACTATTGTCAAGTACTTCGCTTTATTTACACTATGTTCTCAAGTTTTTTTAGATGAAAGGGAATGAAATGGAGTGAAACTAAAATTATGTGTGTTCTTGGTTTTCTTTGTCCCAACTTTCATAGTGAAGTAAAGTGAATAAAGACAAAAATCAAATGAGTTAATGTCGAAAAGAACCTTTGTCTTTAGTGTGTATTTATTATGGAGCAAGGTTATAATAGTAATTCCACAAATATAAAAAGTATAAAATGGGACCACCTACTTTCATTTACTTTACTTTAGTATAAGAACATGCAAAAATCTATAAACTTTACTTTCGCTCTTCCCTATTTCTTTACATTACATTACATTACTTTACTTTACTTACCTCTTAAAAAAAAATCTCTAGAACAGAGTAGGGTTTCATAAATTGGATAACTCTCTTTCTTTATACAATTTATACCATTTCTTCAAACTTGAGAAACAATTAATTGAAGTAGGTCCAATCATAACCCAGCACTCTAATCAAGCATTTACTCAATTTTCATGGCAAATTTAGAGTTTTGTGATACGCATAACCAAGTTGCATTCTTGGAGAAACCAGAAGGGAGTCAACGCTTCCACCAGATAATAGATTTTCTAAACAATACCCACATCAGGTATGCTCTTACAGTCGATCCTACTATCTATGTCTCTCAAATCAAACAGTTTTGGCGGTCTGTTACTACCAATACATTTGAGAATGGAGACAAAGAGTTAATTGCAACAGTTGATGGCAGAATAATAACTATTACTAAGGCATCTGTTAGGAGGCATCTCCATTTAGCAGATGAAAATGGTATTAGTTCTTTGCCTAATACTGAAATTTTTCATAACCTTTCCAGAATGGGGTATGACACATCTTCTCAAATTCTGACTTTTCAAAAAGGATGTTTTGACCCCCAATGGAGATTCTTCATACATACCATCCTTCATTGTTTAAGTCCAAAGAAAACCGCATGGGAGCAATTCAGCAGCAATATTGCAACTGCTCTCATTTGTTTAGCAACAAACAGGACTTTTAACTTTTCAAAATTAATTTTTGATGGTATGGTGAAAAATGTGGATAAAAAATACAAGTTTTTAATGTATCCAAGGTTTATACAAACGGTTTTGAATATACGGAAAAGTTTGCTTCTATCTCATAAAATTGTTTATCCAACTCCTTGCCTTACTCAAAAACTGTTCAGTAACATGAGCATGGCTTCTAGGGGGTTTAATGGGATAGTAGTTCCACTTTTTGAAACAATGTTGGTTCAAAATCAAAACATTCAGGGTGAAGGATCAACAAGCCCAGTTGAGTCCAATCACACACCCACAGGTTCATCTGGTTCTCAATCAGCCTCACAACCAAATATGGGGGAAATGCCCCATGATTTACCTCGATCGGGAGGTAACACACCTGGAAGTGATGAGGGCAGAGTGTCACTAATGGAATTGATGGATATTTGTACCAAATTGACTCAAAGGGTGATTGGGTTGGAGAAAGAACTCAAGGAGATAAAGCAAGAATTCAAGGAGACAGAGCAAGAACTCAAGGAGACAAAGCAAGCACTCAAGGAGACAAAGCAGTTGTATAGTAATGCTTACAAGAAGGTCATTGAAAAAGTGAAAAAATTGCAGTCTAAAGTCAAGTCACTTGAAGCAAAGAGAAAGGCAAATATTGTGGAGTCTACAAGCTCAGATGATGATGACATGGATGTTTCTTCCAAACAGGGGAGGAAGACAGCTGATATTGATCAAGACCCTAATATTTATTTGGTTGAACAGAATGTTGAGTTTCAGGGGAGGCAATATATGGGTGAAGAAGATTTGGATGCTGAAAATATTGGTACTTCTCATCAACAAGATATGGATGTGTATGATAGAAGGCAAAGGGCAGATAAAGCAAAGGGCATTATGATTGAAGAAGTGCCACCAAAGAAGGACAAGAAGAGTGTTCTTGCTCAGATTAGTTTTGATGCAGAGGTAGCTAATAAAGCACAGGAAGATGAAACATCAGAGATTGTTGATATTGCATATTTCCTTGATCAAACAAGACTTGCAAATCAAGCAACTGAAGCAATGTTTGATCACACTCAAGAAGTTCAGTATATGATTGATGCTGATGAAGTTTTAAAGGAAAAGTTAGGTAAAGTCAGAGGAGATGAAGTGTTGTCCATTGATGAGAAGTCAAGACAACTTGTTGAACTAATAAATTCCAGAAGAAAGTCTGCTGCAGAACAAAAAGCCAAAGAAAAGAGGAGTAAACCACCTAGTAAAGCTCAGCAAAGACACACCATGTGTGTTTACATGATGAACATGGCTGGATACAAAAGGAAGCAGTTCCAAGGTAGAAGTTTTGAGGAGATCAAGAGTGAGTTTGAAAGGGTTTACACAAGAGTGAACACATTTACTCCCATGGGAACAGAAAAACCATGTAGAACTACAAGAAGATATGGTATAATATTGGAGTCTGAATCTTCAAAGAAACAGAAGATTGGTGAAGAAGTACCTACAGCAGATGAAGAAGAAATAGCAGAGGAATTAACTGACGAAAGACTCAAGCAGCATATGTTTGTTATAATCCCAGAAGCATTGGACGATGTTCATCATCCTATTCAAGCTAAACGTCCAATTATTGATTTGGAGATACACAAAGATACATTTGGGAAAGCTTGGAAGATAATCAGGCTAGGAGGACACTCAGAAATTTATAAGTATTTTGAAGATATGCTGAAGATTTTTTATAGAGAAGACTTGGACAATCTATGGAGTCTGGTTAAAGAAATGTTCAGATCTACATATCGTATACAAGACAAAGAGAAGGAGCTATGGGTGGAATTGAAGAGGTTGTATGAACCTGATCCAAAAGATATCTTATGGAATTTTCGAGCTCATGAGTTGAGTACAAAATGGAGACTGTATGATACATGTGGTGTTCACCATGTATCTACATAGAATGGAGTGGATGTCTACATGCTGATAGAAAAAGATTATCCATTAAGGGCAACTAGCTTATTTGTTATGTTAGATGCTAAGCTGACAGTTACTGATGAAGACTCAGTAATGGCAAGAGAGTTACTGAGAAAGATCTTCAGACAAGCAAAAAGGAAATAATGTTATTACTGCTTGTGTCTCTATTAGTGTTGCTAGGTTTAACGTTGTACTAACAGGTTTAACTTTGTATAGAAGATATTTGGATTTTGTAACAATTTTCTTTAATAAAATAGATAGTCTATAAGAGGAATACAAAAGAAGGTATAATCGAAAAAGACCCAAGGGCGGAGATGGTTGAGTTGTTGGTGTTGTGAAGGGGAGGTCACAGGTTCGATACCTGTTGCTTCCTTTTTGGTATTTCCCTCCCCAAAATTTTTAAAAAGCCCCCATTTTTTATCAGCAAATTTCAAAATTAAAGCCCCCCATATTTTTTTAAAAAAACCCACCCATATATTTTTTAAAAACCCACCCATATATATTTTTTTCAGCAAATTTCAAAATTAAAGACCCCCATATTTTTTCAGCAAATTTCAAATTTCGCACATTTCTCACCAATCACAGCCACCACTCACCATCCACCGTTCACCAGTAACCAATCACAGCCACCACTCGCCGGTCCGTCCATCAACAACGGAGGGAGGTTCATTTAGATCTAAATTAGGTAACTTTTTTAATTAGGAAATCATTTTTTTTATGCAATAATGGTGAAATTATATTATTCTCGAAATTGTTTTTTACAATTATAAAGATAGCAAATTCTGCCCACTATCCATTGTAATTATACACAAATGATTTGATGCTTATATTGGTTTAATTTGTGACTTGTAGGATATATTTTTTAAAGTTGTATTTTGGGTTTAACATGAATGAAAAATAGCATCTTCAACTTGAAAAACCAACTGTTATTACATAACAAAATTCTGCATACATAGATGCATTGTTGATTGCATAGTTGATTACATACAAGGAGAAAACATAGTACTTATTACAGTAGCATCATAACATCAAGACTAGTAAAGCTCAGCTAATTGTCCTTTTCCCTTTACCCTTAGTGAGTTCAATTGGGCCTTTTCCCTTTCTCTTCTTTGCTTGGATTTCTTCCCTAGTTGCCTGATTTGGTAGGCATAGAACTTGTTCCCTTTTTCCTGGGATTGACAGAGTGTGAACTGGAGGGTTTTTGGACATTGTGGCTTTTTTTGAGACAGCTTCATCTTCAGATGTTGAATGATAGCTAGAAACCAAGCTATCATTAAAAAAGTTACTGTTAAAGGAGCTAAAATCGTCAGAGCTTGAGTCAACAACCTTTCCCTTAGGTGGTATTCTCTTATGAAAGCTACATGTAGGAGGGTAGGGGAAATTCCAATCAGGTTTAGGAGACATTAGTCCTGATGAATCAGAGGATATTTCAATAACATTTGGCTTGGAAGTCATTGTGGATGAGGTTTAGTGTTTGACAGGTTTTTGATGGTGTAATGTTGTGTGTAATGTTGTTTTTATGTAATGGCCATTTAAAGTAAAGAGGATCACATAGTTCAATGTATAAGTAAATGCCATTAAAGGCTTGGTTGGTATGTGTAGGTAACTTCTTGCATTTAGGTGTAATAAACAAAGTTTGACTTTCTTAAGTATATGCATTTTTGGAACTAGGCAGTACTAAACACTTGACATTGTAACTTTACAAATCAAAAGGCTGTTAGAAAATAATATTGACATTAACATAGCTGCATTAATATTTAACATCATATCATACATCTATCGTTACCATTCGATGACAGCACAAAACACAACAACGTCAGAAAGACTACCAACAACATCAACCATGACACCACAAAACACAAAAGACATAAACATAGTCAACTAACATATCAACCACATCAGTAGTTCATTGATCCAAGCTTCGTGATAAATTTGCCCAAATCACCTAGACGCTTATGCTTTTGGGCAATATCAACAAGCAACCTATCAGATGCCATCATGTCCTCCTCTTGCATCCTCTTTAAATCAGCAATGCTTTCAAGAGTAGAATCAAAACCATATAAAAGCTCTAACTCCTTGATCATCTTATCCCTATTGTTTATCAGCATTCTTTTCTCAGAAACCTTGTGCCTCAAATCATGAACTTCCTTGGAAGTAGCTTCAACCTCTCGCTCATAGTAAACTAGCATCATGTCTTTCACAAGCTTTGAGTTTGCAACTGTTGCCAATTCAGAACAAATCACTAGTTTAGTTTCCATATATGATTTTGATAACAAAAAATTTTGAGATTTTTTGTAATTTTTAAATTTTATTTTGGTTTGTTAAGAAGAGATGAAAATTATGAGAGGTATGTTGCTTTATATACAACAACAATCAAGAAACACCTAGAGGAAGGAAGATGTATCGAGCCTAGCAATGTGAATAGTGTGTAATGATGAAATAGCCTTCCCCATAATTACTTGCAAGTTGCAAGTTGCAAGTTGCAACAAAAACCATTAATACTATACTAACAGAGTATTATTTTAATTTTCACTTTGCAACAAAAACCATTAATACTAGATTTTACTAATGTATGGTTGTAATATTTTCAAAATAAATATTTTATCCCACATTAGAGTTAGGCCCAAACGTATCAAACATTTACAATTTTATATTGGTTTAATTTGTGACTGGTACTAGCAGTACTAAATTTATACTAGCAGTACTAAATTTCACTAGCAGCAGTACCTTTTGTACTAGTAGTGGTAAATACTTGGTTTACTTATGCACAAATGATTTGATGCTTATATTGGTTTAATTTGTGACTTGTAGGATACATACGTTACCATTTGACCTCAACAATAGCATGGACAAGTCTTGGATGAAAACTAGTAGGACCAAGAAACAATATATTGCTGGAGTACACGCGTTTATTAAGTATGCAGAACACAACTTGCAGAAGATGATGAACATCGACCCACGAGGTAATAAACAACAGCTTAAGATGCCATGTCCGTGTATCTCATGTTTAAACCGCATAGAGCATAAAGTGGAGGATGTGCAGTTCCATTTATTCTGCCACGGGATTAATCAAAGCTACACAAAATGGGATAAACATGGAGAAAATGATGAGCAAGCAACAACTGCCCAAATACCTGTTAATGCTACAACAGAGGAGTTTGTTGACGACACGGATTTTGACATGGATTTTGTTCCAGAAATTCCAACAGATGGCCCAGCAACAGTGAACATGGTTAATGGTGCAAAAGAATGTTTTGATGAGGATAACCTTGCCAAGTTTCTACAACTATTATTAGACGCGGAGAAGCCACTTTACGAAGGATGTCCTGACTTCACAAAGTTGTCCGCAATAGTTAAACTACTCAACTTGAAGGGTAAGTATGGAGCTTCTGATAAGTTCTTTACTGAATTACTAGGATTGTTGAAAAAGATGCTACCTGCTGGTAACGAAATGGTTGAAAAAACTTATGAGGCAAAAAAACTAGTGAGAATGATGGGATCAGGATACAAAAAGATACATGTATGTAGCAACAACTGCATTCTTTACTGGAAGGTTAACAAGGAGTTGACTGTTTGTCCAACTTGTGGGACATCAAGATGGAAGGTGGATAGTAAGACACATAAAGTGTACGAAAACATTCCGGCAAAGGTAATGTGGTACTTTCCAATTATACCAAGACTGCAATGCCTTTTTAAGTTAGAAAGTATTTCAGAAGATCTAACATGGCACACAACAAGGAGGATAACAGATGGTGTTTTACGTCACCCCGCAGATTCACAGGCATGGCGTACCATAGATGAAAAATTCCCCGAAATTGCTGAAGATTCGAGAAATCTACGGCTAGGAATATCGGCTGATGGGGTTGACGTCAACTCAGGAAATAGGCATCACAGTGTATGGCCAGTTTTATCTGTCATATACAACCTTCCTCCATGGTTGTGTATGAAAAGAAAGTTTATCATGCTTTCGGTATTGATATCGGGATATCGGGAAATGATATCGATGTATTTTTAGAACCGTTGGTTGATGATCTGCATACCTTATTCGAGGAAGGGGTTGATACATACGATGCTTCTAAAAAAGAAAACTTTAATTTGCGCGCCGTTGTGTTATGGACGATAAATGATTACCCTGCACTTGGTACATTATGTGGCTGCCCATACAGTGGATTCAAAGGTTGTGTAGTATGTGGGAAAGATACACACTGTGTTAGACTTTCCGCCTCATCCAAGCAAAGTTATGCTGGACACAGACGATATCTACCATACAACCATCTGTTCAGAACGCAAAGGAAGGCGTTTAATGGACAAGAAGAACCACGTCATGCTCCAAATCCATTGACCGGGGAACAAATATACAACGAGGTACAACATATTGAAAATAAGTGGGGAAAAGGAAAAACCTCGAAAAACCAAGATCAAGATACCAGAGGCAGAGGTGGGAAGATTAAAAAGCAGAAAAAGGAAAACAACAGAAGAAGAGGGTAGTTCAAGCCAAGCAAATGAAGCATATTGGAAGAAATTCAACATTGGGTATCGAAAGCTAAGGTATTGGAGGCATCATTCTGTTCCGCATTGTATTGACTTCATGCATGTAGAAAAGAATGTTGGTGAGAGTCTACTCGGAACTTTGCTGAATGTTCCTGGAAAGACAAAAGATGGAATGAATGCTTGACTGGATCTGGAAGAGTTGGGGATAAAAGAAGAGTTGTTTGCTAGGCAAGAAGCAGACAAAACAACACTACCTCCAGCAGGTTACATATTAACGAATGCTGAAAAAGACATCTTTTGTGAAACGTTAAGCAACATCAGGGTACCACAAGGCTATTGTTCAAATTTCTCTAGTTTGGTCAGCCTAAATGATAGGAAGCTCATTGGCCTTAAATCGCATGACTATCACATGCTAATGCAAGAGTTTTATCCCATTGCTATACGTTCAGTCATGCACCCGCCCACACGATATGCTATTATCAGGTTTTGCTTTTTCTTTAAATCTATATGTAGGAAAGAAATCAGCTTGCAAGAACTAGATAAGATGCAAGAAGAACTTATTGTTACACTGTGCCTACTCGAGAAGTTCTTTCCTCCGTCATTTTTTGATATTATGATACACTTGACTGTGCACCTAACTAGGGAGGTAAAATTATGTGGTCCCATATGCTTTCGGTGGATGTATCCCTTCGAAAGATGTATGAAGGTTATTAAAGGACATGTGCGAAACAGAAATAGACCAGAGGGATGCATTGCCGAGGAGACTATCGTGGAAGAAACAATAGAGTTTTTTAGCGAATATCATAAAACCATGAAAACTATTGGTATCCCAGCTGATAAACATGTAACCAATGAAGTTGAGGACGGAAAGCCATTGTCGGCCGGCAAACCAAGTGAAGTTTCCGTAGAATCCTTTCAGAAAGCACATTTGTATGTAATACAAAATACAGATGAAATTCAACCGTATATCGAGTAAGTATATATTACTAACACATGTCGATTTCGTTGCTTAAAATGTTCTATCAAATATAATAATCAAAGACATTTATTTGTTTCAGGCGACACAAGGAAGTTTTGAAAGGAAAAAACCCGGGTAAAAAACTTGCATTGCTGGAGAATGAGCACAGTAAATCTTTTGCTAAGTGGTTACTCGAAGAGGTAATTACTTGTATGTTGTTTATAATTGTTTGTTTGTTGCTATCATCATAATTATCCCTCCTGTATATGATATTAGATAGAGGTCGACCAGCACACCATTTCATTATCCCAAACACTCCTATTCTTTAATTGTTTGTTTGTTGTTCCTGCAATTTAAAGGTAATATATACTTGTAATGAAATTCAGGTTGAGAGAGAGTTAGCGATATCCAATGACAGTGTATCAGAAACTGTGAGGTGGATATCATTTGGACCACGCGCCAGCGTAGTGAAATACGAGGCGTATAACATCAATGGGTATACATTTCGTACGAAAAGTAATGATGGCATAGTTTACCAGAACAGTGGGGTTAGTGTTGAGTCAGTAGATGTGCACATATCCAAAAAAGAAGTTGCAACCATAAAAAAAACATCTTATTATGGGGTTTTACAAGAGATATGGGTACTAGATTACCGTTTCAGGAAAATTCCTCTTTTCAAATGTGATTGGGCTAATCGCAAAACTCATGGGGTCAAACATGATACTCTTGGTTATACGTTGGTAGACCTGAATACTTTCGGCCACAAGGATGATCCGTTCATATTAGCGTACAAGCAACACAAGTGTTTTATGTGAAAGACCAGGTACAGAAAAATTTGTCCATTGTCTTTAAAACACCTACCAAGAATTACAAAGATACATATGACGAAGTCGATGAGGAGTTTAGTACAGTCATTCACGAGCAAAATGAAAAAATATTGCCACGTGTATATAAAGAAGACTTGGGCAAGGAATCACGAAGTGACTACTATCGAACTGACATTGAAGGTATTGTTATACGAAAATCCAAGTGAAGCATGTCATGCTGCATTAAGACTGCTAGTGTAATAGTTAACCCTGCTGGTTGAAGTTAAGACTGCTGCTCAAAGCTAAGTGCAAGGTTACTGCTGGTATTGTAAAGTTAGTAATGTTAGATGAATAGCTGTTTTAGTATTAAATAGTTGTTCCTGTAATTTAGCCTGTTGTAATGGATTTTGACTCAAAAAAGTCAAGCTTTTCAATGGCAATGAAAATTTTGCGGTTTTCACTGTTATATGTCCACTTGCAGTCAAGCTTTATTGTATTTGCAGTTTCCATTTATCATGTATATGCACTTGCAGGCACTTTAGTAACATGTTACTTCATTATAAAGTTGAAAATTGACTTTAGAAAGTCAAGTAATCTGGTTCCAGCTAGGGGCAAGTAACATACTTACATACTACTGCATTAAACTAGATAGACTATAAAATCCCAGCATTGTAATGGGGCAAATTAAATGAAGAGTCATGACTAACAGTCTGAACTCAAAATATGACTCTATGATTTAGACACCTAAATAAATACTTCATGTGACCATATGTAACATCTTGAATTTAGTCACACAAACACTCAATGTGACTAATATCAAGGTTAATGATAACTGAGTTCACATTTTGCTATACATATTAGTCACATGAATATTTCACAGTGTGACTATTTTCAATGTATTGGTCATATATAATACCCTTATAATGTGGCCATAAACATAATTTAGATGCACATTTGTGGTATGGTGTGACTATTGTATAGCCTATAGTCACATGATTGTGTACAATTAAGTGTGACCATACACATTAGGAATAGGCAGGCAAACATACACTTAACTTTAGACACACATATTAACTTACGTGACCATTTGTATCGAATTATGGTCACACTTAATCATGTATACCTATGGTTTAGTGTGACGATATATGACATTTGGTTACACTGTTCAAGTGTGTGACATATATTTGTCACTTTTAAATGCATATCGTGACTATGCTTCAAACTTACTTTTCAGTTGTCACACATTTCAAATTCATATGTGGCTAAATTTTCAACAAAAATTAGCAGTCATGCTTAAATAATGTGTGACAAACTTGAGTATATGATTTAGCCACATACACAATTACTTCGTGTGACCATATATGGATTTTGGTCACACTTTTCAATTGCGTGACATATATTTGTCACATATGTATATATATAGTGTGACTAATGTTTCAACCGTATTTGTATCCGTCACACGTCCCAAATTATAAGTGACTAAAAAATCAAAATTTTTTTTACCAGATATGTATAGTCACGAAAATATTCGAATGTGTGGCTGTAGCCTCAGATGTAATTCCGAAATGGTCACACAAGTCGGATCAAGTGTGGCTGTTTATTTTATTCTGGTACATTTAGTCACATAAAAAAGCGACTGTGTGGCTGTTCGAAAAATAGCATGTGTGACTAAATCCACATTCTGGCGTAGTGATATGAATAAATCAATATAATCTTATGTCATAACCATTTTATTTACCTTGAATCCAAGCTAAGATATCATTAACATCATCATCATTATCATCATCCTTCACACTTTGCAATCTAGGTCAAAATCATATCAACATAAACACTTAATGAAACTACTATAACAATGATTATACAACCATAGCTCACCTCTTAACACCTCTAATTATCATATAATCATATATTGATCATATGATAATTAACCCATAAAATTATTAACTTTAAAACCATAAAACTTATCTCATAATCACTATAACCTTATTAATTAGCTTAAAACACTTCTTTACCCAATTTCACCAAATTAGGGTACATGAACCCTAATTCATAATTCACCAATTAACACTAAATAGAGGTTACTTATTTGCTAATCATCATAGGTAGGCTTATCTCTTGATATGGACCACTAAACCTTCATCACTAGAATCCTCAGGCATGCTTTCCTCCATTTTCTCCTTTCTACACCGACACCACAAACACACCCACACATCCCTGGAACATTTTGGAAGATGTAGGAAGTGTCTAGCTATTTATTAGTTAGGACTTTGCCTAGTTGGCAACTTCAGTCCCTTTGGTACTATAATAATTCAGTCTTGGTACTATAACAAGTTGGTTCTAGTGCCAGTTTGGGGTTTTCGCAAGAATAGTCCCTGCAGACTAGAACAAGTTGGTTCTAGTATCAGTTTGGGATTCTGACAACTTAGGTCCCTCAAATTCTTTTCTCTTATATTTGTGACACACAATACTTTCTAAAACTATTTACATAACATATTCTATTATAGTTTGACTATCGGGTTTGACTTCCGATTTACCACAATTTGACTAACCAATCATATTAGATCTTCAAACATATAAAATCTTGGTCAAACTATTTCAAGGCACTTTATCATTATTTAATACTTATAACCTAGTTTTGGGGTGTAACAAATCCACCCCCTTATTTAGATTTCATCCCTGAAATCTATTCCGCTTAACATTTGCATCCGTACACAAAACTTTTCTATATCTTAGTCCCATATCATAGCTGTATGCCTATTTACAATCAAGTCAATATATATATATATATATATATATATATATATATATATATATATATATATATATATATATATATATATATATTATATATATATATCACCGAAGGTAGTAATCTTAATCTAACTAATTCATAGTCAAAATGCTAAAAACTCATTTAAATCACATAATTTCACAAGATTTCAAGTATTTCTAATGACACCGCGCCATTAGTATCACATCACGATATGGAAATCCTCCATTTTACTCAATGCTCTTCTATAAACAACACTTCACATCACAAACTTATCTAAAATTTCCAACAAATGATGACTTGCCATATGGAAAATTTACTATCGTGACTTTATATAAGTCAAACTTCAACACTATTTCCACATAATTCACAAATGCACTAACATGACTAAAAGTCATATACCGGTTAATTTTACATTTATTTAGTACCAACACGTATTTACCTCAAAAACTGGTAACTTACTTCAATTTTATATCAAGTATCATCTAAATGGCACTGTTGGGATTTAAAGCTTCCAAGGTGTTAATGCTGCTCACGATGTTAAGACGGCTCATGTAATTACAACTGCTCATGGTTTACAAAATAGAAATGCTCTAAGTCATTACTGGTGCTAGTTATAAAGGTTAATGCTGCTGATGAAAGTTAAGACTGCTGGAGTATATTAAGACTGCTGACAGACTTCAAGGAAGAATACTCTAAGTAGTTAATGCTGCTAGAAGGAAACTTAGTACTGCTAGTACTAAGTTAATGCTGCTAGAGATTTAATGCTGCCAGAACAAAGAGTTAATGCTGTTGATTCATTATTAGTGTTGCTAGAGTATTAGAGTCGGTTATCATGTATAGTATGTCTAGATAAGTATAGAAAAGATTCTATAAAGATTTATCTTATATAGAAAGTCATTCTAAGCCAAGTAGGACTCCTTAGTATATAAAAGGAAGTCCTAGAGCATAGAGATAGATACGTGTTTTTCATATACTTCAAGGTTGTAAACCCTAATACTTTTGAGTATTCGTATTATATCAATAATATTGAAGTGTTTAGTTTGATAAGATTGTGTTCTTGTTTACTGTTTTATACAATACAAAGTTCTTCTTAAGATCAAATACAAAATTTCGCATTGTGTTTGATAAACTTCAAGGCAGTTTCTATACTTAGTTGTTTTAGATTTATCTAAGATAACTAACCCTTACAAGCTAAAGAATTCGATCAAGTTCATAGCTGGGATCAACAAGTGGTATCAGAGCTTGTGATCTAGAAGCTGTGATCAAGAAGAACCTATTTAGACTCAAGGCTGTTCTGATCTTACTGAAGACATGGAGTCAGAATCTACACACATGATTACTGCATCAAAGGTGCCAATGCTCAAGTGAGGAGAGTATGAGCTATGGAGATTGAGAATAGAGCAGTATATTCAGATGGTTGATTACTCTATGTGGGAAGTAATAGAGACTGGCAATACTTTACCTAAAACAGAAATTTCTAATGATGGTGTTGTCACTATCTTGCCTATTAAAACTGTTGAAGACAAGGCACAAAGAAGACTGGAAGTTAAGTCAAGAAGCACTCTCATGATGGGCATTCCTAATGACTATCAGTTGACTTTTAATCACATCAAGGAGGCTAAATTGTTGTTAGAAGCAATTGAGAAAAGGTTTGGAGGGAATGCTGCCACCAAGAAGACCAGGAAGAACCTTTTGAAGCAATAATATGAGAATTTTGCTGCTCCAAGTTCTGAGAATCTTGATCAGACCTTTGACAGACTTCAGAAACTTATTAGTCAACTAGCACTTGTGGAAGTATCAATTCCTCAAGAAGATATAAATCAAAAGTTTCTGAGAAGCTTGTCACCAGAATGGAATACACATACTGTGATGTGGAGAAACAAGGCTGATCTTGATACAATAAGTTTAGATGATCTGTATAACAATCTAAAAGTGTATGAACCTGAAGTCAAAGGGTCATCTAGCTCATCTTCAAGAACACAAACTTAGCTTTTGTGTCCTCCTCTAATAACAGTTCTGGCAATACTAATGAAGCAGTTAATACTGCTCATGGAGTTAGTACTGTTGGCACACAAGTTAATGCTGCTGTGCCTACAACCCTTGATAACTTGAGTGATGCTGTTATCTATGCTTTCTTAGTTGGTCAATCTACTAGTCCTCAGATTATGCATGAAGATTTGAAACAGATTCATCTAGATGATCTTGAAGAGATGGACTTAAAGTGGCAGATGGCAATGTTGACAATGAGGGCAAGGAGATTTTTGAAGAAGACAGGAAGAAACCTCAAGATCAATGGGCAGGATAACATGGGTTTTGATAAGTTAAAGATTGAATGTTATAACTGTCACAGGAAGGGACATTTTGCAAGAGAATGCAGGGCACCAAGGAGCCAAGACTACAAGAATGGAGAGAGCTCAAGGAAAGCTGTATCTGAGGAACCTAAGGATTCTACAGCTTTGGTGTCTTGTGATGGCTTACTCTTCTTCATCAAGTTCTGATTCTGAGGTATCTAATGATTCTGGTTGTTCTGATAAATCTTGTTTAGATACTATTGAAGAACTTAAGGCAAGGAATGAAAAACTAATAGAAGATGTAAGGAAGCTAGAGTTAGATAATTTAGGCTATAAAGTAGGCTTAAAATCTGTTGAGCAAAGACTTGAATTCTTTAAACAGATTGAGTCATGTTATGTCGAGAAAGTTAATGTTCTTGAAAGTAAGCTTTATGTTAAAGAGAATGTCATTAATGAACTTACTAAAAGATTAGAAAAGGCTAAAAAAGAAAGAGATGCAGCTTATCAGGAAAAAGAAAAACATCAAGTTAAAGTAAATAAGCTTGAATTTGCATCTGAAAGTGTAAATAAGACAATTGAGTATCAACTTATGAGGAGAGGTAGTGGTATACGTTATAATGAAGTTCATCTTTTAATAACAGGAAAGTATGTACCTCCTATACCTGAATTGTCTTGTTTAGTTGATGTTAATGATAAGCATGTAGGTAAGAATAGTAAGTCTAATGAGGAGAAACCTAAGGTTGAAAAGACATATACTGATGCACCTATCATTGAATATTTTGTGTCTGATGATGATGAGGAACAGGTAAAGTCTACACCTAAGTTAGAAGGTAAAACAGTTAAGTCTAGTGTTGAACAGATTAAGTTCATCAAACCTAGGTTTGGTGATAAGGTATCTAGGAAAATTGTTGAATACACTGAGCAACCTATGGAGTACACTAACAGGCCTAGAGGTAACCAGAGAAATTGGAATAACATGATGTCACAAAGATTAGGGAGTGACTTTGAGATGTTTAACAAGGCTTGTTATCACTGTGGTAGTTTTGAGCATTTACAGGAAAATTGTTTTTACTATAAAAAACTTGTTTGGAACTATGCTAGGAGGGTGAATCATCAAAGTTTTTCTATAAATACTCACCCACATACTAAAAGAAATATAGTTCCAAAAGCATTGCAAATGAGATCTAGTTTAGTATCAGTTAAAACTGCCAAGCAACATGTTTCTAAACCAGGAGTATTAACTAATACTGCTAGATCAATAAGTACTGCTTTCACAAAAGGGAAAGTGAATGGAGCTAAACAATTGTCAAAGTTTTCAAATAAATCACATTCAACTGTAAAAAGGACCATTCAAAAGAATACAGCATTTAGTGCTGCTAAGGCAAAAGCAGTAGTTTCTACTGCTAAGCCAAAAGCAATAACTGATACTGCTTTGGGAAATCATTTTTATGCTGTTAAGGCCTCGGCTTGTTGGGTCTAGAAACCAAAAGTTAAAGTTTTAGATCATGTTTCCAGACACAGCAGTGCATCCATAGTTTTAAAGAAATATGATTATGTTGAAGCACAAGGCAGATCCAAGTCAGTAATGGTTTGGGTCCCCAAAATGAACTGATTTTCTTACTTTATGTGCAGGGCAATCCACAGGTGGAATTAGAGGATGAATGAGTATTTGATAGTGGATGCTCAAGGCACATGACTGGAAACATGTCCTATCTCACAGATTTTGAAGCAATTGATGGAGGATATGTTGCTTTTGGGAGTAATCCCAAAGGAGGGAAAATCACAGGAAAAGGTACTATAAAAATGGTAAATCAGATTTTGATAATGTTTACTTTGTAAAAGAGATTAAGTTTAATCTCTTTAGTGTCTCACAAATTGTTAGGAACACGTTTTATTTAATATGTCAAGTCTTGTTCATTTCATTTAAAGTGTTGCTCGATTATGGACTTTAAGTAAGATTTAAGGTCCGGTCCATTAGAAGTCCATGGGCCGGCCTTCTTATCATTTTTCTTTCTAGAATACTTCATGTAAGAGTTGCCCTAAATGTTGTCTATAAATAGAAGGCAAGGGCACTCATTCTAGTTGTTGGTTTTCATTCTCTTGCGTAAGCCATGTCAAACTAATATATGAATGTTAATCATCCAATTCTTCTTCTCTTAATCTCATTTCCTCTCTTTACTTTACTCTCGTATTTCATTTACTTATTATTAATCTCATTCATAGCTTATAGATAAGTAATAGTCGTGGTTTAGTTGTTAAGTAGATTGTATTTTACGTATTAAACAAGGACCTACAAGTGGTATCATTCGCCTAAGGGATAGTTAGGATCGTGTTTTGAGTAGATTTAATAGTTTTCTAGGTTGGTTTTATAGATTACGTAAGGTTTTTGTTCTCGTTCGATCATTAATCTCTTTTATTGGAACGTATCTTTCATCTCGTGTAAAAGCTCAAAAATCTCATCAAACTTCCATTTCTTACATTATAGAACTTAAATTTCTTCATATTTTGTGATTACTAATCGTTAGAAATAAAAAACAATCCATTTTCATTGATTTTCTAGATGATTTAGTGAAATCCGGATAATTAGCGTGTTGGGAAAGCTGGTGAAAAGTTAGTTTTTGGCATCTGGGTGAATTCTGACAAGTTAGGGTTTATCGCGATTCAATTCCGACAAGTTAGGGTTTATCACAATTGGCAACTCTTCAAATTATCGGCATTGGGACTCAGTATTTTACTTCCTTGTATAAGAAAGTGAAAATACTTCGACTTGGTTTCTTCTCTTCTCTTGTATAAAAGTAGAGAATTATCGAAATTGGAATTTAGATAAAATTATCGAAATTGCCATAAAATATCGCAATTCTGATAAATTATCACAAATTGCCTTTTCTATCGCAATTTAAGATAACTTATTCAAATTGTCATCTTTTATCGCAATTTTACATTTTATCGCAATTTCTATTTCCTTATCGCAATTTGGATTTTATCGCAATTGGGTGAACAGTACTTATCGCAATTCTGACAAGTTAGGGTTTATCGCGATTCAATTCCGACAAGTTAGGGTTTATCACAATTGGCAACTCTTCAAATTATCGGCATTGGGACTCAGTATTTTACTTCCTTGTATAAGAAAGTGAAAATACTTCGACTTGGTTTCTTCTCTTCTCTTGTATAAAAGTAGAGAATTATCGAAATTGGAATTTAGATAAAATTATCGAAATTGCCATAAAATATCGCAATTCTGATAAATTATCACAAATTGCCTTTTCTATCGCAATTTAAGATAACTTATTCAAATTGTCATCTTTTATCGCAATTTTACATTTTATCGCAATTTCTATTTCCTTATCGCAATTTGGATTTTATCGCAATTGGGTGAACAGTACTTATCGCAATTGGTTGAATAGTAATTATCGCAATGGACAAAAAAAATCTTCAGTTAACCAAAACCAAATTAACATAACTCATCACACATATCTTAATTATCTTCAATATCCAGACATGTCTCAACCACCACACTTCAATTACTACTATCAGCTACAACAATATTCACAACAACAGCAATTTCATCCTCAGTATCAACAACAACAAGCATTCATGCAACAGCATCAATTTCTCTCTCCACCATAAGTATCTCCACAACAAATCATGCAACAGAATCAAATGCAGAACTATCCATCCTACTCCAGAGAACCACATTGGTTTAATAAGATGTGTGAGGCAATCAGCAGTCAGCAATCCCATCATGAGGCTGGGAATCAGGAAACTCCACCTATGCTGACACCTGGTAACTATGTGCAATGGGCTAGTAGATTCCTCAGATTCATTGAACTCCGAAAACCCCATGGGAAATATCTTAAGCAAGCCATTGAAGAAGGACCCTTTCCACTTCCAGTAACTGTTGTTCCAGGAACTTCAGAAAGAAAAGAGACATCAACTCCCATTGCTTTCGCTAACTACACAACTGAAAAAACACTGCAACAAGAGGCAAATCAATTGGCAATGTCTTACATACTTCAGGGAATTCCCAATCCTATTTACCAAAGTATTGATGCTCAAAAGACTGCCAAAGACATGTGGGAACATGTGCATCTTCTAATGGAAGGGACAGAGTTAAATAAAGAAGATCTTGAGTCAAAGTTGTACATGGAGTACACTCACTTTATCATGGAACCAGGGGAAACTATTGAATCATACTACCACCGTTTCACAAACATTGTCAATGACCTTGATCGTCATGATATCAAGTTACCAAGGATTGCTATCAATTCCAAATTCCAAGGATGCCTTGGACCAGAATGGCAGAAATATGCAACATTTGTCAGGCAAACAAAGAAGATTGGTGAAGTCAAGTATGGACTAATGTATGACTATCTGAGACAACATCAGTCTGAAGTAGATAAGGAAGTTGCAGCATGAGGCGGTCTCATATCAGCACCAACACCTAACTCGCTTGCTCTTGTTGCTCAATCCAACTTTCCACTTCCAAACCAGGAATTTGGTCAATCATCTTTCCAACCAAGTTTTCAACCACAACCTCCTAACCAAATCGTTCCATATGAAGCACCATCACAATACTCTGACAACCAAATGGTCCCTTATCACAACTCAGATTCCATGATGTACTCAAATGTTGATTATGATGAAGAAGACGATGCATTCAACTCTCTCAATGAAGCATTTGGATTAATTGCTAAGGCATTTAGAAAGTTCACCAACAAATCCAACAACCGTCTTCGTTCATCATCCAATACCAGGAATCAAGCTGTTATTAACGATGGTAGAGTGGAAATTCAGAATCGGTCTTCGGGCAAATATGGTTCAGGAAACACTGGAAACTAGGGGTCTCAGAGGTTTCAGTCAGGAGGGAACAGGTTCAATTCTGCAAGGGGAAACAGGAACAGTATGGGAACTACTCAGAGAAGAAATCAGATGGCTAGGAATGCACAGAAAGGCATTGCAAATACTTCAATCACGTGCTACAACTGTAGTGGGAGTGGTCATATGGCAAATGCGTGTCCAAAGCCTCGTACTATGGGCAGTGCATATCACAAGGAAGCTCTTTTGATGGCAATGAAAGATGAAGCAAGGGACACAATGAATGTGAAAGAACAAAGTTTCATGGCAAGTGCTGATTCTGATGATGAGATGGAAGATCTCGAAGCAAATGCTGCAGTGATGCTCATGGCAAACATACAGGAACTGAACATGTCCGAGAAAGGCCCGGTTTATGATACCAATGGTCTTTCTCAGGTACCTGATCCAAAATATCTTATACATGAAATTGCTTCACCATCTGCATCTTCATCTACAAATGAAAATTCTGTTCAACATAATTCATCATTCTCATCTCCATCAGATGATCAAATAAACACTGTTGTATCATTTGATAATGATAAAACCGTCGTTTCATTTGATGATCCTATTGACGATGAAAATTATGATCATCTTGAACAAAATGATCCTTTGCCTGATCAAGATTCAGAGCTTCAGGCCTTGTTAATGACCACCCAATCACAAATTGAGAAATGCAATGAAATCAATCAAAATCTAAAACCAAAAATTGCATTATTAACGAAGGACAATGAGTGCTATAAACTACAACTTTCAGGATATCAAAAACAAGAAAAACGTGAAAAAGGTTTTGAGATTGCTAAAAAGAGTACGTAAAAGTTCAAGATTTAGAAAGTCAAGTTCATGAGCTAACCGTTTCCAAGGCTGAGCTCCTCTCTCAAAAAGAAAAGGATCAATTTGAATTCAAAAAATAAATTGATACTTTAAATTCTGAGCTGTTAAAAACTCAATCCGAGCTTTCAACATCTCAAAATAATCTTCTTGAAGAAAAGCAAGCCACAAGTAAATGCGTCAACTCATATCTTGAAGAAATTGTCACTTTGGAATCCAAACTTAAAGAGTTTCAAACTATTGTATACAAAAATGGTGAATCAATAACTCAAATTCAAAGGCTAACGGTAAAACCAGTTCCAAAAGGATTTGGATTTGCTATTGGCTGTGACCAACCACGTTTTCTTTCTAAAGCACTCAGCAAAAATCCCAAGTTATACAATGCAGAATTATTACTTGATGATACCTTTCAAAGAGTTGTTGTGCTTAGTAATGATGAAGAACTTGAAAGTCTTGAACGTCAAAAAGAACTTGAGAGTCGACCAAAAACAGACAAAGATTTTTCCAGAGTTCATTATGATTATAACGCAAGACCTCATATCAGTAAATCATTTGTCCCTCCAAAGGACAAACCAGAACAAACGTTGTTAAACACCTACATACATGCTTCTTCTTCAGTAATTCCTGTGTCCAAAACTGTTACACATCTCAAGGATGCTTTGACAAAGGATGACGTTGATCCACAAATGCCTCAAGAATGTCGAATTTTTCGATATTTTAAGACATTTATGGAAGACATATTTCTTTTGGAGAATGAAATTGAGTTTAGTTCTCAAATCACATTCTCTACTTTTCTTTCTCCAGTCTCTCCAGTCGCGAAAGAAAAGCGAGAAATTCTTCAAAAGAAAATTATGCCTCATGTCAAACATCTGAAGAAATGTGCAACACAATGGAAACAAGAATTACACACGGAAGTAGCATCTATGAAGAGCATTTTCAAAGCTAAAGACGACAAAGTTCAAAGACAAAAACTTCAAAAGAAAACTTTAGCAAAAGAAAATGATCGACTCTTAGAAAAAGTTCTGTGTTATGACGTTGTTTCTGTGATAATGAATCCGCTTTATGAGTCATGCAATGAGTTACTTGTGAATGATCATGCTGTAAATGTTGAGATGTTGCAAATGGAGATAGATAATTTGGTAAAAGAGAATGAGGATCTTCGTCAAATCAACCATGATGTGGAAAACAAAGTTTTCAACCTTCAAAAGAGGCTTGACTGGTGTAAACATCAAAGTGTCATATTTGAGTTAAATTACCAACATCTAAAAACATCTTTGTCATTTCAAAACAGTCATACTTCTGAAAGTGAGAATCAAAATGAAAATGATGTCTTAAGACATAAACTGTTTGAATACGAAAATGAACTGGATGAAATTATTCAAAACAGCAATGACACAGTCCGCCTCAACAGAATTTTAGATTCAAAAAATCAAGAATACCAACACATCATTGTTGATCTGAAAAAGAAAATCAGAGTTTTAGACAAAGGCAAAGCAAAAGTTTATGAGATTGCCCCAGGGATGTACGCAGTAGACAAGGCACTTACCCAAGCATCAGACTTAACCACTAATGCAACTACTTCAATTTCCACAGGATTAGATACCATGTCTAAGGCTAGCAACTCCAAGACCTACAAGAAACAACAGAAGCGTAGAGTCCGGAAACCTAGGAATGGATCATCTAAGTCTGCAGAAGTTAAAGTTAAAGCAAGTAGTTCGAATAAAACGCATGTAATATCAGAATAGAATCAAACTTATCTAAGTCTAATTCTAGTAATGATGTAACAGACGTTAAATCTATGAATGTTAATGATGATGTTATGCTTGATGCTAGTTGTATTGTGTGTCGTGCTAGTATATAATCTGGTGATCATCAAAACTGCATTGCTAAAACTCTGTTGAAACGCAAAAAGAAACGAACTAGTGGCTCTTCCACTAGGCTCAAAATTTTTGCCAAGTCCATTTTAGGAAAACCACCACTAATAGTTTCTAAGCAAACCATTGATGCACCCATAGCCACACCTAAGACAACCAAATCACCTAGTGCATTTATTAGGAAAAAGGCTGAGACTAGTTGGACATGGCAACGTTGGTTACAAAACACAGCAAGCTTTAAATGGGTCCCAAAGATAATTAACTCTTGTGTTACTAACCCAACGGGTCCAACCGTTACCAATTCTCCACCTGTTTCCAATATTTGTGATGCAGGTGATACAAATTGTCCTCTGGATTGTTGATAGCGGGCATTCCCGACACATGACCGGCAACCTCAAGCTTCTCACAAACTTTATCGCAAAGTTCATCGGAACGGTCAGGTTCGGGAATGATCACTTCGCAGCAATAATGGGCTATGGAGATTATGTTAATGGGAACATCGAGATCAGTCGTGTATACTATGTTGAAGGCCTTGGTCATAATCTATTCTCAGTGGGACAATTCTGTGACGGAGAATTAGAAGTAGCATTTCGGGAGAAAACTTGCTTCATTCGTGATCTTCAAGGAAATGATTTGATGAAAGGAAAACGGGGAACTAGTCTATATACCATATCCTTTGAAGGCATGACAGCTTCATCTCCTATCTGTTTACTCTCCAAGGCTACTACCACAAAGGCTTGGTTATGGCATAAAAGATTGTCTCATCTCAATTTCAAAACCATGACTGACCTTGCAAGGAATAAATTGGTGGACGAATTACCTAAATTCAGATATGCCAAAGATAATTTGTGTTCTGCATGTGAACAAGGGAAAAGTCACCGTGCTCACTTTCCTCCCAAAACAGATCACAACACAGATCATGTCCTAAAGCTGCTACATATGGATTTGTGTGGTCCAATGCGGGTTCAAACTATAAACGAGAAAAGGTACATTTTGGTAATAGTGGATGATTACTCACGATGGACATGGGTCTACTTTCTTCGGACAAAAGATCAAGTTCCTTCAATGGTCATCACGTTTCTCACGAAGATTCAAGTTCAAGTCCGTAACACCGTCAGGATTATTCGAACAGACAACGGCACTGAATTTAAGAATCAAACCCTTCAGGAATACACTGAGAAGCATGGGATTGTTCATCAATATTCAATTGCTCGCACTCCCAAACAAAATGGTGTAGTTAAAAGACGAAACCGTACGCTTGTGGAAGCAGCTAGAACAATGTTGATCAATGCCTAATTACCAGACTACCTTTTAGGCTGAAGCTGTTAATACTGCATGTTATACCCAGAACCGCGGCATGATCAACAGACGACACAACAAAACTCCATATGAGCTTATTCAAGGCAGAAAACCAAACATCAACTACTTTCATGTTTTTGGAGCACTGTGTTACCCGAAAAATGATAGAGATGATCTTGGTAAATTAAAGGCTAAAGCAGACATTGGGATATTTGTTGGCTACTGTGAGAATTCTAAGGGATATAGAATTTGGAATCGTCGGACCGGGGAAATTCAAGAAACTATACACGCCAATTTTGATGAACTTACGGAAATGGCTTCTGAGCAAGACCGCTTAGAACCTGAACATAACCGTTTAAACTTCCCTGAATCTTCGGCTGCACCCCTACCCTTTAACAGGAAGGATCTGGAAGATTTGTTTGCACCAATGTTTGATGAAGTTTGTGGTAGTAGTGCATCAGATGCTTCCACAAGTTCCGCTGCTCAACATGTCCCAAATCAAGCACCTGATCAATCTGCAACTACTTATACAGCAGTTGATAACGATGCACCTCAACCTGAACACTCATCACCCATGGATCAAACACCTCCACCTGCAGTTGAAGATTCTTCCCCCACTTCTAACCAAGTTCCCACACCTTCAGGGTATGACGGGAATGCATTTTTTAATCCATTTTCTCCACCACCAACCATTCCAGAAACAGGAGAATCATCCTCGAGCAATATGGACCCGTCATATCACCATAACAACATTCAACATTTTCCATCCACCCACAAATGGACAAGAGATCATCCCTTGGTAAATATAATTGGAAATCCTGACAATCCAGTCATGACAAGACAAAAACTTCACTCAGATAGTGAACACTGCATGTATGCACTCACTGTCTGTCAATCTGAACCTAAAAACATCAAATAAGCCCTTACATATGACAACTGGATTGAATCCATGCAAGAAGAGCTGGAACAATTCAAATGTTTGGAAGTTTGGGAATTAGTGGAAAAACCAGATGGAGTTTATGTTGTTGGATTGAAATGGATTTGGAAGAACAAGTTAGATGCAGATGGTACCGTCATCCGTAACAAGTCCCGACTGGTAGCAAAAGGGTATAGCCAAGAAGAGGGTATTGACTTTGAGGAATCGTTTGCTCTAGTGGCTCGGATTGAGGCCGTTCGAATGTTTCTGGCATACGCAGCTCACAAGAACATCACGGTCAATCAGATGGATGTGAAGACAGCATTTCTCAACGGACAACTCCGAGAAGAGGTGTACGTATGACAACCAGAAGGCTTCGTGGACCCAGATCATCCAAACCATGTATATCGGCTTAAGAAAGCCCTATACGGCCTTAAACAAGACCCGAGGGCGTGGTACGATAAACTGTCTGCATTTCTCCTTGCTAATCACTTTACCAAAGGAACTGTTGACCCGACTTTATTTATACAGACACACGGGGAAGACATTCTCATTGTTCAAATTTATGTGGATGATATTATTTTTGGTTCAACTAATAAAAAATATTCAAACGCTTTTTCTAAACTGATGAAACAAAACTTTGAGATGTCTATGATGGGTGAACTTAAATTCTTTCTAGGATTGCAAGTTCATCAGTCGCCCCGTGGTATATTTCTAAGTCAGTCAAAGTATGCTCAGGAAATCCTGAAAAAGCATGGTATGACCAGCTGTGACACCTATAACATCCCCATGTCCTCCTCATCCCCGAAGTTAGATGCTGACATACATGGGACACCCATTGATCCTACGAAGTATCGTAGTATGATTGGGTCAATCATGTATCTCACAGCTAGCAGACCAGATGTTGTATTTGCCACATACCTTTGCTACCGATATCAGTCTAGACCGACTGAACGGCATTTGTCAGCCGTTAAAAGAATCCTTAGATACATAAAGGGAACCATTAATTTGGGGATCTGGTATCCAAAGGATTATGGGTTTGAACTTGTTGCATTTTCAGACGCTGACCATGCAGGGTGCTTAGACACACGTAAAAGTACATCAAGGGGAGTACAATTCTTGGGTGACAAGCTCGTCTCTTGGCAATCAAAGAAACAAGACTGCACCTCACTGTCGTCAACAGAATCTGCATATGTGGCCATGTCTGCATGCTGTGCTCAAGTCATCTGGATGCGATCACAACTGATGGACTACGGATACGTATTCAACAAGATTCCTATGTACTGTGATTCCAAGAGTGCCATCGCTATTTCATGCAACACCGTGCAGGATTCCAAGTCCAAGCATATTGATCTCCGATACCATTTCATCAAGGAACACGTGGAGAAGGGTACTGTTGAATTGTATTTTGTGGGAACTGAACACCAATTGGCGGATCTGTTCACAAAAGCCTTGCCTCATGCAAGATTTGTGGATCTGGTTCACCGGATTGGTATGAGATGTTTGACGCCAAATGATTTGGAAAATTTTCTTAAAAACAATTAACCAAGTCAAACATCTACAAACTATCTTTGTAAATATATATTAAAAAAAATAAAATAATAAAAAAATTTGCAAGTACAAACCCCTTTTACAATACTTTGTTCATTTTTAAAATGTCACAAATTATTTTTGAACAAGTGTTGAGGTGGAGACATAAATCTTTCTCAAATTTTCCAAAACTTGTACTTGCATGATTTCAAAAAAAAAAAAAAAAAAAAAAAATTGTTGCTTCACAAAGTTTTAGTGATAAGATCATAAGATGGAAAAGTTGTGTGCCTAAATTGCAAAGTATAAGACTTAGAGTTTATGCGTTAAGTGGATAGGACTTAGTATGAGAAAATAACAAAGGTCTAGGGACTAAATTTGTGAGAATTGGAAAGTCAAAAAGATTAGATAAAAACAAAAATAATATCACAGCAGTTAATATCTCTGACATAAGCCATCTACTACATTTACTCTTCATCCAACTTCATCCACGGCTGTCATTCAATCTGCATATCCGGTTAAGAACATTCAAATTTATGAGTACTTTTGTGTTTAAAAAGTCATTTTAACAGATGGTTTTAATTCATATCATGATCCAACGGCTAGAATTATCGCAATTGCGATTTATAGTTCTAGGGCTTGCGTTAAATTGGGGATATTCGATTGAGAGTATTTTAGATGTGTTTGATTGTATGATTATGCTTAGATATAGTTAATAAACCAAGTTTGCATGCTTAATTGCTCCCAGAAACATCAAATCGTTATAATCTTGTTTTAGGGTTTAAGCGTCAAAATTGGGGAAAACCATATATAAGTGTTATTGTGTAATCTATGTGTTGGGATGTTGTTATTGTGAGTTGAATTGAATGTTTGCATGCTTAGATTAACCCAGAAACATCTTGAGTGATTTAATTGAGTTTGAGGGTTTATGAAGAATGAAGAACACTAGCAGATTGATTATTGAGTTTTCGTGGATGAAAATTGTTATAACTTGGTCAGATTATTTAAATTAGTCATATAAACTGTTTGAGATAATCTGTGGTTGCAAAATCTAAGTTATAATGAATTTCGATAAAAATCTGTGAGACGGTTCATCTTCAAAAGTTATCGGAAACTCTTTTATAAGAGTTTATCGAGATTGCCAATAATTATCGCAAATGCATAATTATCGCGAATGTCTAATTATCGCAAATGCCATAATTATCGCAAATGCCATAATTATCGCAAATGCCTAATTATCGCGAATGCATAATTATCGCTATTGCCTAAATTATCGTGAATGCCATAATTATCGCAAATGCCATAATTATCGCAAATGCCATAATTATCGCAAATGCCTAATTATCGCGAATGCATAATTATCGCTATTGCCTAAATTATCGTGAATGCCATAATTATCGCAAATGCCATAATTATCGCAAATGCCATAATTATCGCAAATGCCATAATTATCGCAAATGTGATTTTTATAGACTTTGATCAATTTCCTCAAATATCTCTTCAATATTTATCGAAATGGATCAAATTTTATAGAAATTGGTAATATCTTGATAAATTATGTGCTCAAGCATGTAAATACCAATCATAACTGCAAAAATGATCACATGTGTGGAATACAAGTTTTAACATCAACTAACAATCATGTATCCTGCATATTTGTACTTGATTGTTATTTCAGAAAAACATCAATGGCTGTACCTCAACAACAACCTCTTCCAACTCTCACTAAAGAAGAAGTTTTTCCTCATGGGTATTCTTTTGAGATTGGGAAAAACAATGCGCGGGTAGAACTTGATAAGATTAAGTGCTCTGAACCAAGCTGCCAAATTGCTGTGGAAATTCTCAAACAACATGAGTGCAGAAATCTTCTTGACAGCTCAGATAGCATTCCAGAACTCTACATACATCAACTCTGGGACACCTTCAAGCTGAGCAGTGATGACAAGTTTTTCACATGCACCCTGGATCGTAAGAAGGTCAGAGTTACACCAAGTCACCTCCGCAAAGCCTTAGGCCTTCCAAGTGCACCTGAACCTGCCAACCAATACCACCCGACTCCATCAGAATCTGAAGCTATGCAGTTCCTTGAAGATATTGGTTATGATGCTCAACCCGATACACCGTTAACCAAAATCTCTAAAGTCAATGCTAAATACATTCCACAGCCATGGAGAACTATCTTCTACATCGTAACACGTTCAATATCCGGTAGAGATAGTGGCTTTGAACACCCAAGACTGCCTCATCTTCAAGTCTTCTGGGGGTTCATACATCAGGAAAAGATTGACTTTGCTGCTCTTATTTGGGAAGACATGGTATTCCAAATGCGGAAAGCTTTCAGACAAATCCCTTTCGTACGTTACACCAAAGTTCTCATCAGTTATCTGCTAGACGTACATGTGGACATTGATTGACGTCCTACCGATCGAGAAATGCATCTGTACAAGATGGATAAAACTTTCCACAATGTCTACTTTCCCAGAGGGAGCACGCATAAACAAGGAGCTAGACTGCCTGAATTTCTAATGACTGAAGAAGTAAAAGAAACACAAGCCTATCTTGAATATGATGAGGCATTCAAAGAAGGTAGTGTGGGACGTTCTAAACTTAAAGAAGGGTCAGAATCAACCAAGACCCGTTCTAGAAGCAAGAGTAAGACTGGAAGTGCGTCTAGTGCATCAAAATACCCACTGAAACAACCAACTCTCAAGAGAAAAGTTCCTAGTAAACCTAAGCCAAAAGTTGAACCAGTTGGAATAATTGATGAAGATTCTGATTCTGAGGCAACAGAATCAGAACCAGAGATCTCTGTTAGAATGATTGAAGTAGAGGCTGAATTTCAAACTCAGCTCAACTTAGAATATGCACAAAAAGTCAGTTTGAAGTCAGTTAAAGAGGATGAAGACAGAAGAGCAAAATTGACAATTGAGAAAATGAGGGAGTATGAAGCAAAGAAAGGAGCTGGAGCATCAGGAACTGTTCAAGAAACCGCCTCGATCCACTCTGATCCGGTTAATCAACCCAGAGGGTCTGGGGTAGCTACATCCACAGTTCAGCCTGATACGGTTATTCAACCAGATAAGGCTGAATCTGTCACTCCTCCGGAACCAAGTTCGATTAATCAACCCGACTTGGAAGCTCAAACATCAGAAAAGGAGAAAGATCAAGAGAGTAACATTGTGTTAACCGATAAAGAAATTTCAGATTCCATGTTTAACAATGACCAGGAGGGGGAACAACACTATAATGATGATATGGACTGGAATGTAGAAGAAGAACGGGAGATATTTAGAGAGAAAACTAATGACGATGCAAAGAAACTTGAGGTTGAGCAAGAAGCAGCATTAAAGAAAATGGAAGAAGAAGAAAAAGCAAATAAAGAAGCCGATAGCTACATTTGCTCACCATCAGTCCCCCTACCAGTCCATTCATCTGACCTTGCTATGGTAGCTCATGTACCTCAACAAGAGCATGAATCTAATCCGGATCAGTCTTCTCTCATATCATCACCAAATCCTACAACACCTCCTGGGTCACCTCCCGAGAATCCAACACCACCACCTTCATCTCCTAAGGACTCTGCTCCTCTCAATTCACAATCATCAATTCCTTCACTTACTCCATCACCTACAAGATCTCCATCACCAAAAGCCAAAGCAACTCTTTCGGAACAAATCAAATCAGCCATAAAAGGTAAGAATGTGAGAAGAATAGCTCGAGTGACTTGAGTGGAGGTTGTCTCACCTGCTGGAAAGAAACTCAAGAAAGCAGTTAAACTCTCCCAAGCTAAGAAAGTTAACCAAACAAGTGCACAACTGGCTGAGATGCAAACCTTAGTCAAGAATTTGTCTCAACAAATGGGAGAGATGCAGGAGACAAAGATGAAGATGGATGAGTTTCTAGCATATGATGTAGGCGATAAAGTCAAAGCCAACATGAGACATTATGTCAAGAAGTTTCTGCCAGAAATTCAGGAAAATATTGAAGCTCACATCAACGCAACAGTAGATGAGAAGATTAAAGATCTTGCACTCCAAAAGAAACATCTTCTTTAATACTCTGTGGAAGAACTTCAAGACACCCTCTTCACCAAATTGCTTGCAAAATCCACTCTCAACTACACTGAAATGCCCATCCTGGATGCTATTCGAGCCAACATGGAATCATGTAAGACTGCAGCTAATAAAGGCAAGCGTCAACATGATGATGATGATCAAGATCCAGACACCACTACAAAGAAACAAAAGACTGGTAGCGGATCTGGAATTCACATTGCAGAGCCCACAGGAACCACAACTTCTTCTCCACCTCAACCGAATCAGGAATCTGGTCCTACAGCAACTGAACATCATTTTGAGCACATTCATGAAGAAAATGTGGAATTTCAAAACGATCAACCACAATCACCACCACCATCTCCACCAAAGTCTAAGCCTTCCAAATCAAAGCCGTCTAGCAGCAAGAAATCTTCTCAAGAACCAGCTGTCATTACATGGCTTGATGAAGACAAAGATGAGCAAGGAAACGATTGGTTCGATCAGCTTGCAAGTGCTCAAATCCAAAATGATGAAGCTTCCAAGGTTGAAGACAGCACATTTGCTGTTGCTCAACAGATCAAAAGCAGTTTCAACATCAAAAGGATGACAAAATGGGAACTTCGTCGGATTAAGAATGATGCTTTCAATCTCCTTAAAGACAAATCCAACAGTGTTGCTGAACTTGAGTATCACCTTGAGAACATTGCAAGAGCAATGTCAAGTGCCTTCGACTGGGCTAACCCAGACGTAGTCAGGGGAAATGGCCAAGATAGCCAAAATCGCCTTTACATCACCGATTGGACCAAGCCACTTCCCATGATACGCAAACATCACCACTCAGAAATTCCGTTTCAATTCTTCTTCAACAAAGATCTGAAACTTCTTAAGCATGGAGCATCAGGGAAAACAAAGTATGCAACTTCTATCACCTTCACTCCATCCGCTCACTACACACAATCAGCCATTGAGGAAGAAGCCTTTCACCGACATCTCTTTGTTAAGGAATTCATGGTATATGATCGTGATGCCGAATTGGGAATCCACCACTGGTATGACAAACGAAAGACCTGGTACAATTACAAACTTTGCCTAAAGTCTCGGGAATCAGTCTACAGTGACCTCCGAATCATGGCAGTAGTTAGTGTCAGTGGATCCAGGAAGTGTGATTACACCTTTCTTGAAGAAATCACAGTCAGAAGACATGACAACAACATCTACATGTTCTCTGAGGCAGACTTTCCGGATTTGAACCTGAATGATATTGAAGATATGTACTTGATGAAAGTACAAGGCAAATTACAGCATATGTTCAATGAACTTCGATATGCATTCAGTACCGCACTCTGTCACTTCATCAGGAGAACAATCATAAGAGAACGAGTAAAGGATCTTCAGCTGGGAGTGGAGAGTTATCAGACGAAGTTGAACCTTGTTGAACCAGTATTTCTTCTTGACAACAACCGTGAGCCTCAATACACTAGGAAACGACATACGACCTTCGGATTCGTCTACAGAAGCACAACGAACTTCAACCGCTTCATGTTTTTCAATGAGATCCATAAGTTCTGTGAAGAAACCTTGAAGAATGTTCGTGATGGGTTGGTTAATCGAGTTCGAGATAAAGAGTTGGGGAAATCAAGAAGATGGAATTCTGATGAGGTCAGACAAGTAAAGGAGTTCATATGGAAGCTTGAGAGGAGATTGTATCATCGGGACCAGATGAGGAGACTAGAGAGTTACGTTGGGGGTCGTCCATCCTTTGCCATCAGACTATTTCAAAGGACGGACCCGGAATTCTCAACGTTTGGCAACAGGGCTTGATGTGAGCATTTGAATTCATATTTCATAATTCTTATATCATTATTCTTACCATTGGCCTGTGACATTACGGCTTGTGTACATATAACAGTGCACAACCTGGACCCCAAAGAAAGGACCCTGAGGTACGCTTTAGTGCCTCAATCCTGATCAAAGGAGCGAAAGCTTCTTTGTTATGGAGCAGAATTAAACCAGAATGTTTTCTAAGATTTTTTCAAACATTCTGCTCATAAGAACAAGTATTCCCTCGTCAAGGGGGAGTATTTGAAAATATAATCTTTGTTCTAAAATATAAAAGTTCTTGAAATTCTTCCCTAAAACTCAAAAACAGCATATTTTAATCATAACAGTTTTTCAAAAACATCATGAGTATGCTATTTTTGAGGGGGAGAAGCAAAATATGATTAAAATATGGTGTCTCAATGCTGGAATCTCATTAGTGCTCGAATCAGAATTAACCCTCGAATTGACGGTAGGAAAAGTCAGTAGTCGAAAGGAAATATCCAGGACGGGTAATAATTTCAAGCCAGTTTATCTGGTGATGTAAGCGTGTCTCGCAAAGGATGTATCTGAGTAGAATGTACCGATTTTGAGCGATTTTCCTTGAATGTGATCTAGACGGGTAATAATTTCAAGCTAGTTCTACTAGTGATGTAAGCGTGTCTCGCGATGATCATGTTCATTGAAAATCTTTCAATTCAAAAGTGCCAACTCTTTCCGGCATGTGCAAATTTCAAATTTATTACTTATGTGCACATATTAAGGGGGAGTCTTTCTGAAAATCATCAAACTCTCAAGGTGTCAACAAAATATCTTTATAATCATCGACACTTTGAGAGATTTTCAAAGGTTTGGTTTATGGCATCATCAATAGGATAGTCATGGAGTTATAAGGTGACTAAGGTTTAGGAAAAACCGTCCTATGATCCGCCAGAGCCGGAGGGATCTAGCCAAGGATAATTCCCATAGTTTAGAACTAGAAAGTCCTAGGTATGATACAAAAAAGGAGAAATGGAATGAAAGGAGAAAGAAGGGGTTGAAGAATTAAAAAGAAAGGCAAAGAAAAAGGGTGAAAAGAAATAGCCCTCCATTTGTTCAACCTTAGCCCTCCATTTGTTCAACCTTAGGATGAAAAGAAAAGTCAAAGATCATATGAGCATGATGGAAATGACATGAAGACACCAGTATCAAAGACCATTGGAGATCGGCAGATTAGTACCATATCATATCATGTCAAGAACAAGAACGAAAGAACAAAGATTATAAAGACGTCTGAAGCCAATGAAGCAAAGATGACGTCGACCAACATTTATGACCAAGACTTAGGGGGAGATTGTTAGGAACACGTTTTATTTAATATGTCAAGTCTTGTTCATTTCATTTAAAGTGTTGCTCGATTATGGACTTTAAGTAAGATTTAAGGTCCGGTCTATTAGAAGTCCATGGGTCGGCCTTCTTATCATTTTTCTTTCTAGAATACTTCATGTAAGAGTTTCCCTAAATGTTGCCTATAAATAGAAGGCAAGGGCACTCATTCTAGTTGTTGGTTTTCATTCTCTTGCGTAAGCCATGTCAAACTAATATATGAATGTTAATCATCCAATTCTTCTTCTCTTAATCTCATTTCCTCTCTTTACTTTACTCTCGTATTTCATTTACTTATTATTAATCTCATTCGTAGCTTATAGATAAGTAGTAGTCGTGGTTTAGTTGTTAAGTAGATTGTATTTTACGTATTAAACAAGGACCTACACAAATGTGTGACAAAGAGAACAATGTTCTTTTTACTGATACTAAATGTTTTTTATTGTCTCTTGACTTTAAGTTGACTGATGAAAGTCATGGTTTGCTTAAGTTCCTAGAACAGACAACATATACAGTGTTGATTTAAAGAATATGGTTCCCAAAGGAGGTTTGACTTGTCTCTTTGCAAAGGTCACATCTGATGAATCTAAGCTTTGGCATAGAAGGCTTGGACATTTAAATTTCAAAACAAGGAATAAATTGGTTAAGGGAAACCTTGTAAGAGGGTTACCTTCAAAAGTTTTTGAAAATACTAAAACCTGTGTTGCTTGTCAGAAGGGAAAACAACACAGATCTTCTTGTAAGACCAAAGCAGTAAACTCTATAAGTCAGCATTTACATATGTTACACATGGATTTATTTGGACCAACATTTGTGAAAAGTTTGATGAATAAGATGTATTGCCTAGTTGTCACAGATGATTATAGTAGGTTTACTTGGGTTTTCTTTTTAGCAACTAAGGATGAAACCAGTGGCATTCTTAAGGCTTTCATAACTAGGATAGAAAACCTAGTTAATCATAGGCTTAAAGTGATAAGATGTGACAATGGAACTGAGTTCAAGAATAGGGATATGAACCAGTTTTGTGAGTTGAAAGGTATTGAGAGACAGTATAGTGTAGCTAGAACTCCTCAACAAAATGGTGTTACTGAGAGGAGGAATAGGACACTAACTGAGGCTGCCAGAACAATGTTAGCTTATTCTAAATTACCTACTACTTTTTGGGTTGAAGCAGTCAATATTGCTTGCTATGTGCAGAATAGAAGTAAAGTAGTTAAGCCTCACAAAAAGACCCCTTATGAACTTTTACATGGTAGAAAACCATTGCTAGATTTCTTAAGACCATTTGGGTGTCCTGTTACTATCTTGAATACCATAGATCACTTAGGTAAGTTTGATGGCAAGGCTGATGAAGGTTTCTTTGTTGGATACTCAATGAATAGCAAAGCTTTTAGAGTGTTCAATAATAGGACCAGAAAAGTGGATGAGAACTTGCATGTTAGCTTTAGTGAGAGTACACCTAATGTAGCAGGGAGTGGACCAAACTGGCTGTTTGATATTGATTCACTAACCAAGACAATGAATTATGAGCCAGTTGTTGCAGGTACACAATTTAATGAGTATGCAGGTACAAAAGCTAATACTGATGCAGGTACATGATGAACTCAAATAAGTACATTTTATTACTATCATTTATCCTATTAAATTGACTTGTTTTACTATATTATGTATGAGGATTGATACTTAATCGTTTACTTTTGTAATTCTCAGGTAAAAACAAGCATTTGGTGAAACTTAGCGATTTTGGACTAATAATGGAGCAAAACATGCATAAAGTAAAGAGTCTACTGAAATGAAGAAGATCAAGACTAATCTGCTCCAGATGCGCCGCATCTCACTCATGACATGCGCCGCATCTCTATCAAGATATCACCAGATACGATCCAAGATACAAGAGGACATGCGCCGCATCTAATCATGGAGTTACGCCGCATCTTCTGGCGGTGTACGAATATTCCTGAATATTATAATCTTGGACCCCACGCGAAGTTAAGTACATGCGCCGCATCTTCCCTCAGACAGAAACTATAAATACCCCAAGACCAGACGAATTTCGTACGCATTATATTAGATTCGAAGACCGAACAGGAGAAACCTAGGACGAATTCAGTCAAGGAGGCAGCACAAGACACACCCAAATCAAAGATACAAGAGCTGTAAGAAGGTGCTGCATGTGTTTAATTCATTAAGTAGTTTTGTTTTATTGTGTTAGCAAACTTTAATTCATCAGGATTGGTGGCTTGTGTAATGTGACAACGAAAGATTGCACTCCCTTTAATACTTGCTTTCCCATCAATTAAAGTTTATATGTTGATGTCTTTGGTTACTACTTATTAGTGCATTGATAACCTCTGTGTTTATTAGTGGCTTGCGGGCATTTGACTGCGGGACATAATGTGGCTCCCACGGTTATTACTAAATTGATCACTTAGGAATAACTTTTAGACATAAGTAATCATTAAGGGTTTACTCGCCGATAAGAATAGGACCAACGAGAAAGGGTTAACTACATACACTTCATATAAAGCTATCAATAAAACAAGTGACAATCTACTTAATTATAAGGACAGCCCTCTTATTGTCTCGAGTATTTATCTGTGTACGTGTGTGCTACTTGCTGATTCGTGCCTATTGGTTTATTTTATTATTTAATTGCAAACAAATCGTGCCAGTCTCTCAGGCTGAAACCCCCTTGCGTTAGGATATTAAAATACTGATTAGAATAACGAGATAATACGTTCCACTCCTAGTGATCGACACTCTACTTACCATTATATTCATACTGACCGGGTACACTGCTCGTTAAGTGTGTGTGTTATTGATAAGTCGGCTAAATATAAATTTAAAACTTGAATAGGCATTAAAACTGCTAAAACTATACTACGACACGCATACGCATCAAGTTTTTGGCGCCGCTGCCGGGGAGTGAATTGTTATTATCTGTTAATTTGATTAGTATTTTAATTAGGTTTTTCTTTTTATTAGATTAATTGCATCATTGTACTATTTTGCATATTTGTTGTATTGTGTGTTAATTGTTTTCTTTTATTTTTGTGTGTTTTATTTTCGTTGTGTGTTTTTATTTGTTTTTATTTTTCGTGTTTTCTGTTCTGCTATCGTTGTACTGTGCTAAATCAAACAATACGGCGCATCTGACCTCTCAGATACGGCGTATTGCGTTTAATTTTTTAAAAAAATACAACGCATTTAATTAATTCGATACGACGCATCTTTTCCCCAAGATACGGCATATCTGTTTTTAATAAGAATTTTTTTTTTCTAAGCGATAAAGTAATACGACGCATCTGCTTTAGCAGATACGGCGTATCTGTTTTTGATAAAAAAAATTTTCTAAACGTTAACGCCATACGACGCATCTGCTTTAGCAGATACGGCGTATCTATTATTTTAATTAAAAACAGTTTGCGAATTATTAAACGGATACGGCGTATCGATCTCTGTCGATACGGCGCATCTTTCTGAATCAAAAATCGATATTTATTTTTAAACGTAACGAAAATACGGCGCATTAACTTTCGTTAATACGACGCATTTAATTTTAATTAGATAAGTTGATTTTTGATTAATTAATTCGATACGGCGCATTCTTAAATTCTAAAGCGGCGTATCTATTTTCTGTATAAAGTCTGATTAAATTTTAACGTATTAAGATACGGCGTATCCAACTCTTTGGATACGGCGCATCATCTGCAGATATCAGCAACTTTTATTCTTTTCTAATTTCCGAACGGAAAATATTCTGACTTACCCTTATACTAGGAAGCTTTTACTTTGAAATCTTCTTGTTCTTAATTTTCAGGAACAATGTTCGATATTTTCCCAAACTGGTTCGGAAGACCCCAAAGAAACCTTACTATGGAAGAGTTTGCATTACTAATCGCTCAAGCCAATGAACAAGAACATCATGAAGCAATGAACTTTATCACTGAATTCAAAGGCAGTCATGAGCTGTTACTAAAGGAACAAAACAATATGATCAATGGTTTGGCAATTGAAGTGCACCAATTGTCAACAGTGCTTAACAAGGTTCTTTTGGTAAGGCACGATCTGAAAGGAATTACAACCAGAGGCGGAAAGTCAACCTTTCAAATCGGAGAGACACCCGAGGATGACAGTACCAAAAAAATTTCCCCTGAATCTTTATCACCTGAGCAAGAGCAACCAAAAGAGACTGATCCAGAACCTGTAATTAGAAGAGAGCCCTGCAACCGACTCAAATGCCTTGCCTCATAAAGAAAGAGACCCAGGAAGTTTTACTCTACCTTGTTCTATTAATAATATATCTTTCAATAATGTGTTAGCTGACTTAGGAGCTAGTGTTAGTGTTATGCCTCTTAAGACATTCGCTACCCTAGGACTAGGAAAATTAGCACCAACTAAGTTACTTATTGAATTGGCTGATAAAACGGTAAAACGACCTGAAGGGATTGCTAATAATGTGCTAGTTAAGATTGAGCAGTTTATTTTTCCCGTAGACTTTGTTATACTAGACATGCCCGAGGATGTTAAGATTCCTTTAATCCTCGGAAGACCTTTCTTGTCTACTGCCCATGCTAAGATTGATGTGTTTAAGAGAAAAATCTCATTAAGGGTAGGGAATAATAAACTTGTCTATAAGTGCCAAGATCCGGTTAAAAGCATAATTAGAGGTGTTTATGTGCTAGGATTAAGAGAGCGTATGGACCTCGCTCTTGAAGCTAGACTTATGGGAGAAACATTGATTCAAAACAACTCAACTAATCCTAATCATGAGAACTTTGAGGAATTCATTGACCTTAATGTACCTACCGAACTTAGACGCAATGTTGTTAATGATTCTGATGATGAGTGGTATGATTGTGTGGTAATTAATAAACGTAGGAGAGTAGTTGAGAAAACGAATTTGAATAATGATGTGTTTATTGAACTACCACCCCACCTTGCTTATTTGTGCCTATATGATAATAAGAATTTCCCGTCTATCATTTTGTCATCTCTGCCCGACAGGGACAGGACTTTGTTTATACAGATATTAAAGAAGAACGGCGTGGAAATTAAGGATGAGCAAGAGTGTTCAATATTACTGAATTGGCGATGAAGGAGCGCGATGTTTCCGACTCCTTCAATGATCGATATTAAAGAGCTGAACGTGAGTCTAACTTGAAGACTCTGGAATAAAGACAAGTGCTTACCGGGAGACAACCCGGATTTATCTTTTAATTATTCTGTTTTCTGTGTCGAGTCAGTCAGGCCCGCATGAGGATACGGCGCATCTCAATTCTGAGATGCGACGCATCTCCTGCAATGGTCATATCTTATTTTATTTTTCTGCATTTTTATTTTCGAATTTAAAACTATTTATCAGTTTATTTTAATGCGGCGCATCCCTGGTTAAGGATGCGGCGCATCTTTATTCTGATCCGTATTAATTCCAGGCTCGATACGGCGTATCTTCTTCAATAAGATACGGCGCATCGACTGACCTGATGATTTTCAGTTTTAATTTTTATATTTTATTTTTATCTAACTACTAATGTATTATGCAAGTTTGAACCTTTCTTATCTTAGGTGTGTCTTAAAGTGTTGATGGTATTATAGTTTCCTGGATTTCCTGTGGATACATCAAGTATGAAGCTTTAACTTTCTAATCCACAAGAAGTTGATTTTTGCTCTTATCTAAAGGAGGATCATACCGAGCAAATCTCAGGGGAGTTTTTCTGTTCTAATTCTTTTATTTTCCAGTTTTTAACCTTTTATACAAACAACGAGGACGTTGTTTAACTTAAGTGGGGGGATTGGAGAATTAGAACACTTAACATTTACTTGTCCTAAACTTTTTCAAAAATTATGCTTAAAATGTGCTTAATATATCAAACTTAAAATTTTTTTTTTAGCATGTTTTTGTTTAAGATCTAAGTTGCATAACTGCACACATGACGTTATTTTCAAAAATTGTGATTTTTCAAAATTCACAAATCTATGAGTGTGCCGGTGACTTGTAAACTTTAGAACTTGGCTTGTATACTATTCGAGACCACCATAATGAGTATTATTTATATAATTGGAATGACTCGTCTAAATTGGTAAAATTCTAGGATTACACCCAAATGGCCTTTATTATGTTATGTGTTATTAACTAACTACACTGGTTAGTTAACCCCCGTATAAACCCTTTTGTTACTCTCATTTTTAGAGTAAGATACCCCTAGAAAAACACTCAGAGCCATTCCTTTCGTTTCTTACACCTATGTTTAAAATGTTTCGTTACACCCTTACACCTTAGCCTACCCTGTAGATTAGAATCCGTGGTTGGTTAATTGCTATAGGCAAAGTGTGTTTCCTTACATTACCTGTGTTCGCGTGCGTAATTCATTATCTTTGGTTAGGTCGGGAAATTGCACAATGCAATTGGAGTGAAAGTAAATATTGTATATCTTTGAGTTTATTTTTCGTGTGTTTACTACTTTCACTATTACCATTATTTCTGAAGTTATGAAAAGTATGGAAAAATTATCCGGAAAGAAAGTTGTAGTGATGTGGTGAAATTTTACACATCTATGTTTATAAGTTTAATTAAAAAAAAAAAAAAAAAAAAAAAAAAAAAAAAAAAAAAAAAAAAAATCGAAAAAATAAGAAAAGAAAAAGAAAGAAAGAAAAGTTGGAAGTTAGTTTTAACCAACTTATGTAAAGTTATGTAAGTGGTCGATATCACCACTATTTGTTGTACTATATCTATGGATTGAATGGGAATTGGCAGTTACGGGAACGCCAATTAAGGTTTATTCTTTGATTAAGATCTTGTTGAGTATAATTCGTGTCTACCTAAAGCGTGTGTTTCAAGTGTTAAAGCGTGAGTTATTCGATGATATGAGTCTTATTCATGGGATGGTTGGGATAGTGATTAACCACACTTAGGATTTTAATTTATTTGTTTTGTTTATTTTTATTTTTACACCAATTTATATCCCAAATGTTATCCATGCCCTTTATTATTCTTTATCCAACCAAACCTTTGATTTATTGAGATTAGGGATTTGAGCAATCTTAAGTATCGTAGTCGTGGATTCGGCTATGTATTTATGATTTTGTCGCCCTTTTTGATATATTATTATTGGTGAAGTTTGGACCTATCTTTAGCCTATTCGAGTTAAGGATTTGAGCAATTGCAAGTATCGTGTTCGTGGATTCGATCATGTATTTGTGATTTTGTCGCCTTTTCTGGAATATGAGATCGAAAGTGATTAAGAATAATTAACCCTTAAGCCTACAAACCCTTTTTACCGCTTTAGACTTGTTATTCCTTAGCTTTAGTGGTGGAGATGTGTATACTTGCCAAGCTTATGATAGAATATTCGTCACGACTGGACAGTTAAACGATTAGATTTGCTTTTATCAAATTATTTTATTTTACTTCTAATTCGTTAAGTGTTTAGTTGTGTGATTATGAAATAAACGAATACATGCTTAAATATAAAAATAAATTCTAACATCTTTTAGGATACATTTTCATAAAAGAAATTCTAAGGTTTACTTGGGGACAAGTAAAGTTCAAGTGGGGGGATATTCGATGAACTCAAATAAGTACATTTTATTACTATCATTTATCCTATTAAATTGACTTGTTTTACTATATTATGTATGAGGATTGATACTTAATCGTTTACTTTTGTAATTCTCAGGTAAAAACAAGCATTTGGTGAAACTTAGCGATTTTGGACTAATAATGGAGCAAAACATGCATAAAGTAAAGAGTCTACTGAAATGAAGAAGATCAAGACTAATCTGCTCCAGATGCGCCGCATCTCACTCATGACATGCGCCGCATCTCTATCAAGATATCACCAGATACGATCCAAGATACAAGAGGACATGCGCCGCATCTAATCATGGAGTTACGCCGCATCTTCTGGCGGTGTACGAATATTCCTGAATATTATAATCTTGGACCCCACGCGAAGTTAAGTACATGCGCCGCATCTACTCCTTAGATGCGCCGCATCTTCCCTCAGACAGAAACTATAAATACCCCAAGACCAGACGAATTTCGTACGCATTATATTAGATTCAAAGACCGAACAGGAGAAACCTAGGACGAATTCAGTCAAGGAGGCAGCACAAGACACACCCAAATCAAAGATACAAGAGCTGTAAGAAGGTGCTGCATGTGTTTAATTCATTAAGTAGTTTTGTTTTATTGTGTTAGCAAACTTTAATTCATCAGGATTGGTGGCTTGTGTAATGTGACAACGAAAGATTGCACTCCCTTTAATACTTGCTTTCCCATCAATTAAAGTTTATATGTTGATGTCTTTGGTTACTACTTATTAGTGCATTGATAACCTCTGTGTTTATTAGTGGCTTGCGGGCATTTGACTGCGGGACATAATGTGGCTCCCACGGTTATTACTAAATTGATCACTTAGGAATAACTTTTAGACATAAGTAATCATTAAGGGTTTACTCGCCGATAAGAATAGGACCAACGAGAAAGGGTTAACTACATACACTTCATATAAAGCTATCAATAAAACAAGTGACAATCTACTTAATTATAAGGACAGCCCTCTTATTGTCTCGAGTATTTATCTGTGTACGTGTGTGCTACTTGCTGATTCGTGCCTATTGGTTTATTTTATTATTTAATTGCAAACAAATCGTGCCAGTCTCTCAGGCTGAAACCCCCTTGCGTTAGGATATTAAAATACTGATTAGAATAACGAGATAATACGTTCCACTCCTAGTGATCGACACTCTACTTACCATTATATTCATACTGACCGGGTACACTGCTCGTTAAGTGTGTGTGTTATTGATAAGTCGGCTAAATATAAATTTAAAACTTGAGTAGGCATTAAAACTGCTAAAACTATACTACGACACGCATACGCATCAGGTACACAAGCTTGGAAGGAGACTGAACCTACAAAGAAGTATATTTTGCTACCCATATGGACTGTAGATCCACCTTTCTCAACCAAAGAATCAAAGAGTTCACAAGAAGATGATCTTGATGAAGATCCAAAAGATGCTAAATAAGATGGTGTAAAATCTTCTGTTGATGATAAAGTGATTAATGAAGAAAAGAAGACTGATGAACATGTAAAGGATGATGTATCAGATAATATTGCCAATAAAGAAATTAACACTAGTAGTACTAACTCTGTTCATACTGCTAAGCCAAGTGTTAATGTTGCTAAAAAGGAAGGCATATCTTTTGATGATGATGACTATCCAGATGATCCAAACATGCCTCCATTGGAAGAAATATATCCTGATACTGATGATGATGTACTTGGTGCAGAGGCTGACATAACCAATATGGAAGATGAGTTCCTGTCAGTCCTATTCCAACTACCAGAATTCACAAAAATCATCCTAAGGAACAAATCATTGGTGAGCCACAATCTGCAAGAAACATGATAAAAGGTTTGAAGGAACAAGGTTTCTTTGCTAGATCCCTTCATCAAAGAAACAGTCACAAAGACCTTCAAAACTGTTTGTTTGCTTATTTTCTATCACAAATAGAACCCAAGAATGCTTATAAAGCATTACAGGATCCAAGATGGGTGGAGGCTATGCAAGAAGAGCTTTTACAATTCAAGCTTCAAGAAGTTTGGACTCTGGTAGATTTGCCTAATGGGAAGAGGGCAATTGGTATTAAGTGGGTTTTCAGGTGCAAAAAGGATGAAAAAGGTATTGTGATTAGAAACAAGGCAAGGTTAGCAGCTCAAGGATACACTCAAGAAGAAGGCATTGATTATGATGAAGTATTTGCCCCATTTGCAAGAATTGAAGCTATAAGGTTATTCTTGGCTTATGCTTCATACAAAGACTTTGTAGTGTATCAAATGGATGTAAAGAGTGCTTTTTTATATGGGACAATTGATGAAGAAGTTTATGTCTCTCAACCACCTGGTTTTAAAGATCCTAATTTTCCTGACAAGGTTTACAAGGTGGAAAAAGCACTTTATGGTTTACATCAAGCTCCTAGAGCTTGGTATGACACATTTTCAAAATTTCTGTTGGACAATGGTTTTAGTAGAGGGAAGATTGATAAAACTTAGTTTATCAGAAGGCACAAAGATGATATCTTGCTAGTTCAAGTTTATGTTGATGATATTATCTTTGGATCAACAAACAAGGTGTTATGTGTTGAATTTGAGAAGCTAATGCATGAAAGATTTTAGATAAGTTCAATGGGTGAACTTACATTCTTCTTAGGGTTACAAGTCAAGCAAAAGGAGGATGGCATATTTATCAGTCAAGATAAGTATGTAGCTGAAATTTTGAAGAAGTTTTGGTTTACTGATGTGAAGCCTGCAAAGACAACAATGGAAACTTCCAAGCCCTTGCTCAAAGATGAAGATGGTGAAGAAGTTGTTGTTCATTTATATAGATCAATGATTGGCTCATTGATGTATCTTACAACTTCAAGGCCTGACATTATGTTTGCAGTGTGTGCCTGTGCCAGATATCAAGTTACACTAAAAGTTTCACATCTTAATGTTGTGAAGAGAATTTTTAGATACTTGAAAGGTCAACCCAAATTGGGCCTTTGGTATCCAAAAGATTCACATTATAGTGATTATGCTGGAGCTTGTTTGGATAGAAAATCAACAACAAGAGATTGTCAATTTCTAGGATGCAGGTTAATTTCATGGCAGTGCAAGAAACAAACTATGGTTGCAAATTCCACAACCGAAGCTGAGTATGTGGCTGCTTCTAGTTGCTGTGGACAAGTGCTCTGGATTCAGAATCAATTGCTGGATTATGGGTACAATTTTATGCATACAAAAATATATATTGATAATAGCAGTACTATGTGCATTATAAAAAATCCTGTTTATCACTAAAAAACAAAACATATTGAGATAAGACATCATTTTATAAGAGATTGTTATGAAAAGAAGTTAATTCAAATTTTTAAAATTCATACTGATAATAATGTTGCAGACTTGCTCACAAAAGCTTTTGATGTGGGTAGATTTCAATTTTTGGTTGTCAGTATTGGAATGATAAATCTTTAAAAATTATTATCTCTCTGTGTTTTTGAAAAGTTTTGAAAGGATTAGTATTGTTATTAAGTCAATAAATTGTCTCTGCTGCTAAGTATACTTAGTGTTGCTAGTTTACTTAAAACTGCTGTGTTAATGTTGCCAGTTATACTTAGTACTGCTAAGTATAATTGATGATGTGATTATTGTACATTGTGTTATGTTTGTGGTTTTGTGTTTTTGGGACTAATCTTTTGCAGGATAAGCTGAGAAAATTGTTGGAGTGCTGATTAATAAGCTGTTAGGAGTGGAAATTCAGTTCATTCTGCTAGGCATAAGTTAGCGCTGCTACGCCTAACTTAGTGCTGCTAGGTTTCTGCTGCTATATTTGAGAGTGCAGGGTACTATTTTTGAAATATGAACGATTAAGGGTTAATATCCTTCAATCATTCACACAAGTGATTTTATCCGATCAAAACTCTCTCAAACATAAACCCTAATTCCTTTTTATCCATTAATTACAAATACCAGCAAAACCCTACCAATTTTTTTTAAAATTCACAATGTCAACTTTGTCTTTTGCCGACCAACATAACATGATTGCATTTTTGAAAAAACCCAAAGAAAGTGAAGGTTTTACTAAAATAATTGATTTTCTTAATGCTACTCATATCAAGTATGCATTAACAGTAAATCCTACCATATATATTTCCAACATCAAACAGTTTTGGGCTACTGCTAAGGTCAAAACTATTAATGAGGAAGTACAGATACATGCCCTTGTGGATGGGCAGAAGATTATCATTACTGAGGCTTCTGTTAGGGATGTTCTTCATCTAGCAGATGCTGAAGGTATTGAAAATCTTTCAAACTCTATAATTTTTGAAAACCTTGCACTGATGGGGTATGAAAGGCAAGGTAATTCTTTAAAATTTTCAAAAGGTGCCTTTTCTCAACAGTGGAAATTCTTAATACACACTATCTTATAGTGTTTTAATCCAAAGACTATTGGTTGGAATGAGTTCAGTAGTAATATGGTTTCAGCCATTATCTGCTTGGCTACAAATTAAAGATTTAATTTTTAAAAATTAATTTTTGATAGTGTGGTTAAGGGCTTGGTTAGTTCTTCAAACAAATATTATTTATATCACAGGTTTTTGCAACTTCTTATGGACAACAATTTACAAATAAAAAGGTTCATCACAAGGTTTATCCTACTCTCTCTCATACTAAAAAGATTTTTCCTAACATGAAGAGAGTGGGAAAGGTCTTTTCAGGCATAGTTACACCAGTGTTTCAAACAATGTTGGAACTAGGTCAAACTCAGGGTGAAGGTTCAGCAATCCCAGCTGATACCCATCACACACCTACAATTTTACCATCCACATCAACAACTCAAAAGACCTATACCTGTAGGTTCACCAAAAAGGGCACTCAGCTACCTCAGGATAGTGCTAGTATGGCTGCAGATGAGGTTGTGCATAAGGAGAGAGGTCACAGTTTAGAAAGGGCTGCCACTACTGCTGCAAGCTTAGATGTAGAGCAGGACAGTGCTAACATAAGTAAGACCCAATCTAAGGCAACTTCTTATGAATCAAGTTCCCATGGAACTGATTTAGGTGAAGGTCCCAGCCAACCAGAAAATATGGGGGTGTAGATGCTCAGGCTAGGTCTGAGGCTATGCCAAACTCACCCAATGATGCACCACTCGGGAGAGGTAACACAATCTGAAGTGCTGAGGGTAGTATTGAACTTATAAATGAATTGATGGAACCTGTACAAAACTGTCAAGGGATGTTCTTGATCTCAAGCAGCTTACAACTTCTCTAGGGATTGAAATTACAAGGTTGAAGAGAAGGGTTAGGTATCTTGAAGGAAGACAGAGGTCAAGAACACACAAAAATAAAAGATTATACAAGATTGGTACTACTTCCACGATTGAATCTTCTGATGAAGCACAGAGTTTGGGGAAGGATTCTCCCAAACAAGGGAGGAATACAAGCAAAGCTTCAGGAGAGAAAACTGGGGTAGATAATGATGTGATGATAGATGCTCAGTTGTGGATGATGAACAGTTTGTTGTAAGTGATGAGTTTGTTGTTGCAGATCAACAGGGTAATGAAAGGATGGTTGAAAATATGGTTGAAGTGGCTAAAGTGTTAATTGATGCTGCTACACTTAATACTACAGATGTCGAAGTTAATACTGCTGGTCTAAAGGTTAGTGCTGCTAGTGACAAAGTTAGTGTAAAAATTCACATTTCAGGATAATTTCAATTCCCAAAATTTTACTATTCATTTTTACTATTCATTCCCAAAATTTTTATTTCACATCCTCGTAAGTTAAAATATTTCCATGACAAAGTGAAAGTTTGACGCTCATCAGGTCATTTTCGCAAAAGTTATTAAGAAACTATACGTTTGGTTTAAATGCCATTTAAACATCCTGCGCATAACGAAAACCAACTGCGACAATTTTCCTCGCATCAGATTAATTTTTAGAACACTCACAATAAATTATGGAATTTTTAAAATAAAATTAAAATGTTACCAAATAGACCATGTGTCTTACAAAACAAAAATTGCGTTTTAAGCACTTTTACTTATCCGCAACCTTAGCCTATACCTGCACCGTGTTTTCTAAGAAATTTAGAAGCTTTTATATTATTGGAAAAGTCAACATATTTTCCCCCACCTTTGACCATAAAAATCATTCCTTGATTTTATAAATCATTCCTTGACTTTTAACACTTACGTTTTCAGGTCTAAAGGACATTTAACACCATCCGACACTAGACTGAGCCCAGTCTAAACATTATAGTCCATTTTTAATTCATTATTATCATATTAGAAAAGTTACAATTTTCTTTTCTCAGTTTTACGCAACTTTCGTACGTTTTACGTTTAACGCATTTTAAACCTACGTTTCCAGCGTTATCAGCGTTTTCGCGACCCATTAAACTTATCACTCATCATTATGAGATAATAATGAGTATATTGACAAGTTTAATCATTCCTACAAGTTTCGTATTTTTACGATACCCGTTTTACGTTTCGTGACTTAACGGTTTACAGTTAGCGATTAACGGAACCAAAACTGACTCCGTAAAAGCAAGATAATGCAAGAAACTTATCAAGCTTCTCATGAAAGCCTCATGAGGCTTCTCAAGGAAGCCACCAAGCCACATGTCGTGATAAGCTTTAATCTTGCACAAGATGATCACACATGTAAAGTATTACTTAGTAAGTAAGTATGATATCTAGTTATTTAACTAAGGCTTATCACCTACACTTTTCACAACTCATCTCTTGTGTTCTCTCATCATAAGCAATGACCAAACACCCCTTTTCTTTACCATTTTGATCTCATATTTGCTAGTTTCATCAATTACAAATTTAACCTTAAGTTCCTTGTTGATTCCTAGTTCCATTTATACCATAAATAATCATAAACAATACCATAATCTCATCATCAATCCTAGGTTTTTCTGGGAGGATATTCAATTGGTTAGGGGCTGTAATTACAAGGTTCTTACAAGGGCTATATCAAGGTTATTAAGGGTTAGCAAGGGTTGTGTTGAAGGATTGAGAGCTAGGGTTTTCGATTAAAGGGTTTAGATCTTGTCCTAGTTCGTGATTTCCCTTTCATTATAAAGCCAAAAGTTGTAAGAAACCTGATGAACTCAAATAAGTACATTTTATTACCATCATTTATCCTATTTATTTGACTTGTTTTATTATATTATCTGTGAGAATTGATACGTTAATGTTTACTTTTGTAATTCTCAGGTAAAAACAAGTATTATGTGAAACTTGGCAATTTTGGACTAATTATGGAGCAAAACAAGCAAGAAATTAAGAGTCTACCGAAATGTACAAGATCAAGATCATTCTGCTCCAGATACGCCGCATCCTACTTATTATATACGGCGCATCACTATCAAGATTTCACAAGCTACGATCCAAGACAGCAAGGACATGCGCCGCATCTAAGAATGGAGTTACGCCGCATCTTCTGGCGGTGTACGAATATTCCTGAATATATTAATCTTGGACCCCACGCGAAGTTAAGTCAATGCGCCGCATCTAGCCCTCAGACAGAAACTATAAATACCCCAAATTCAGACGAATTTCGGGGGGTACAGAGCATATAATATATACGAAGGACGAGACAGAAGAAACCCTAAGCCGAATTCAGACGAAGTAGCAACACAAGACACACCTTGAACGAAGATACAAGAGCTGTAAGAAGGTCCTGCATGTATTCAATTCATTAAGTAGTTTTGTTTTATTGTATTAGTACACTTTAATTGGTCAGGATTGATGGGCTTGTGACATTGATTTTATCATGCACTTCAACTCCCCTTAAAATTGCTTTCCCATTAATTAAAGTTTATATGTTGATGTCTTTGGTGACTTTTATTAGTGCATTGATAACCTCTGTGTCTAGCTGAGCATTGCTTGGGTCGCCATGCCCCTTCCTCGCCTATTTATTAGATCGCCTATGCATTCTATCGTCTGTAGAAAAGTAGGATGAAAGATAAATAGGATAGTCATAAGTAATCATTAAGGGTTTACTCGCCGATAAGATTAGAGCCAACGAGAAAGGAATTAATCTCGGTGCGTTGCATCGAACTATACACTTCATATAAAACTAGCAATAAAACAAGTGACAAGCTACTTAACTATCAGGACAGGTCTTCTTATTGTCTCAAGTATTTATCTGTGTACGTGTGTGCTATTCGCTGATTCGTGCTTATTAGTTTAGTTTATATTTAATCATAACCAAACCGTGCCAGTCTCTCAGACTGAAACCCCCTTGCGTTAGATTAGGTTGTATAGCTAACTTAAGATATTAAAATACTGATTAGAATAACTAGATAATACGTTCCACTCTTAGTGATCGACACTCTACTTACCATTATATTCATACTGACCGGGTACACTGCTCGTTAAAGTGTGTGTGTTATTGATAAGTCGGCTAAATATAAATTTAAAACTTGAATACTGCTAAAACCACAACCACATACCATGGGTATAAATTAGAGCATACGCACACGACACATCAAGTTTTTGGCGCCGTTGCCAGGGAGTGAATTGTTATTATCAGTTAATTTGATTGGTATTTTAATTAGGTTTTTCTTTTTAATTTTTAATTCCAACCGCTAACTTTGTTGTATATTAGGTTAAATTGCATTCATTGTATTATTTGCATATTTTCTGTTTTGTGTGTTTTTATTTTCGTTTGTTTTATTTTTGTTTTTATTTTCTGTATTTTCTTGCATACTGGTATCGTTGTACTGAGCTAATTCAAACGATACGGTGCATCTATTTTCATAGATACGCTGTATTGCGTTTAATTTTTATAAAATACAACGCGTTTAATAAATTCGATACGACGCATCTTTCCCCAAGATACGGCATATCTGTTTTTAATTAAAAAAAAATTCTAAACGATAACGCCATACGACGCATCTGCTTTAGTAGATACGGCGTATCTATTATTTTAATTAAAAACAGTTTTCGAATTATTAAACAGATACGACGCATCGATTTTTATCGATACGGCGCATCTACTGAATCAAAAATCTCGTATTTTAAAACGTAACGAAAATACGGCGCATTAACTTTTGTTAATACGACGCATTTAATTTTTAATAAATATCGATTTTTGATAACTTAATACTGATACGGCGCATTCTAATTTCTAAGCGGCGTATCTATTTTCTGAATAAAGTCTGATTAAATTTTAACGATTATAAGATACGGCGTATCCAACTTTTTGGATACGGCGCATCATCTGCAGATATCAGTTATTTTTATTCTTATATCCGTTTCTAAATTCATTAATTTCTCTTCTAGCGAACAAATCCTACTTACGATTTTACCTATGATGACAGGTTTTGCTATGGAAGACATGTCAGTGAACGGATATCTTGCCAAAGAACTCTTGCTTTCGAATTCATTCGAAAGGGAAGTTTTTGATGATGTCAACTTCAATGTGCTCATGATTAATGCCGATTTATTCTCTTGGGAGACCCCTCTTGAAGCTACTTATAAGGAATTCAAGCGCTTATGCAATATTCAAGATGGGATATTCTCTTATGATTTACTAATGAGCTACACTGAAGATGAATTGTTACTATTATAGCCCATCATTGAATCTAAGGGATTAACTTGGACTACTATCGAAGAAAAAGAAGGGAGATTCCTAATTGAATACATGAACTCAGCAAATGTAGTCAACAAATCGAGCAACAAAAGCTATGAAGTCCAACCTTTACAAACTTCTTATATGCCTTATTCCGAACAGTATTGGGGCTTTGATGAAAACTATCTGGATAACGAAAGAATGTATGCTGAATCGGAGATACTATTTCATGGAAAGTTGGTAAGGTTGATGGATATCTCTTTGGAAGAGTGGCTTGAACTTAAATACGGTGATCCGAAATTTGCTCCTAGGAATGAAGTCAGACGGATTGTGACCTCATGGTTGACACGAAGTTTTAAAGGACAATTTAATGAGTTCATGGAGATAAGAAGGAACATGATTGGTAACACTAGCTTTGACGTTAACCACGATCCTAACAATGTTGATTTTTCAAATTGGTTAGCTAGTAAGTTCAATAACCATAAGAGCATGGACCGTGCTACTAAAGATGTGTTATGGGTATATTGGACGAGAGGAGAAGATGAGGAAGTAGAGAGCGACAATGGATCGTCTGATGACAATTCAATAATCGAGGAAGGGATTGAAGAATTATTCAGAATAGACATTGATGTGTTCAATTATGAGACACCCTTGTGCAAACAGTTCAAAGAATTTAATTACCTTCTTCAAATCGACGCTGATGTTGCTTACTGGAGATTTACAGGATTCAAAACTTATGATGATTTCAAAAACACCTGGTACTACGAATGGAATGACCAAATACCATGGGTTTGGGATAAACCATGGGAATTTGAACATATTAATCACACTTGTAAACCTTTCTACTTCAAGGATGGATTTAGTGAATGGCCAACCTGTGATTATAAGAATGATGGAACCTGTAATGGGGGAAGTATAATTGGAATGAAACGAGTTAGAAACGATGTATACTTTGAGGACGACGATTGGTATGAAAAAGTTGAAGACTGCCCACGTAAAGCAGAAGCTTTGCAAGAAAAAGGTAGAATCAACTACTTAAAAGAACTTAAGGGAGCATCGGACACTACTTTCTGGGAATGGGTGCATGGACAATTTGATGATTACACAAAGCTTAGTCAACACTTACAATGGGAGTTGAAAAAAGAATGGGATGAGATTCAAGATTATTATCAATCCTTTAACGTGGTTAATTATGATCCCTCTGCTAATAACGATGAGTCGCGAGAAGAATTGATTGATGAACTTGATGACTATTTGAATAAGGATCCTTATTTCGAGTTTGTTGATAAAGACGATGAAGAATTCACCAAGAGAAAATGTCGACTACTTGGGATCCCTTATAATAAGCCACCCATGATTATTTCTGAAAAATTTAAAATCATCAAATATTCTTTGGGACCTGATGAAGAATATGTTGCGATAAAGACCAAAAAATTTATTAGATTAAGTCATACGGAAGAAAATGTCGCGGAGCTATACGGGAACATCTTTCGGATGAAGGAAGAAGGATGGCGCGTAACAAGAACAAAATAAAGAGCTGAACGTGAGTCTAACTTGAAGACTCTGGAATAAAGACAAGTGCTGACCGGGAGACAACCCGGAGAAAATTTTTACTATTCTGTTCTGTGTCGAGTCAGTCAGGCCTGCAGAAGATACGGCGCATCTCAATCCTGAGATGCGACGCATCTCCTGCACTGGTCATATCTTACTTTATTTTCTGCATTTTTATTTTTGACTTTAAAACTTTTTGTCAGTTTATTTTAATGCGGCGCATCCCTGGTTAAGGATGCGATGCATCTTCTATTCTGATTCATATTTATTCCAGGCTCGATACGGCGCATCTTCTTCCATAAGATACGGCGTATTGACTGACCTGATGATTTTCAGTTTAATTTTTAAGTTTTATTTTTTCTAACTACTAATGTATTATGCAAGTTTGAACCTTCTTAACTTAGGTGTGTTAAAGTCTTGATGGTATTATAGATTCCTGCATTTCCTGTGGATACATCAACTATGAAGCTTAAACGTTTTCATCCACAAGAAAGATGATTTTTGCTCTTATACAAATAATGGAGGATCATACCGAACAAATCTCAGGGGAGTTTTTTCTGTTCTAATTCTTTTATTTTCCAGTTTTTAATCCTTTGATACAAACAACGAGGACGTTGTTTAACTTAAGTGGGGGGATTGGAGAATTAGAACACTTACTTGTCCTAAACTTTTTCAAAATGTGCTTAAAATGTGCTTAATATATCAAAATTAAACATTTTTAGCATGTTTTTGTTTAAGTCTAAATTACATAGCTGCATACATGACGTTAATTTCAAAAATTGTGAACTTTTCAAAATTCACAAATCTATGAGTGTGCCGGTGACTTGTAAACTTTAGAACTTGGCTTGTATACTATTCGAGACCACCATAATAAGTATTATTTATATAATTGGAATGACTTGTCTAAATTGATAAATTTCTAGGATTACACCCAAATAGCCTTTATATGTTATGTAATATTAGCTAACTACACTGGTTAGTTAACCCCCGTATAAACCTTTTGTTACTCTCACTTTTAGAGTAAGATACCCCAAGAAAAACACTCAGAGCCATTCATTTCGTTTCTTACACCTTTGTTATAATGTTTCGTTACACCCTTACACCTTAGCCTACCCTATAGATTAAAATCCATGGTTGGTTAATTGCTTTAGGCAAAGTGTGTTTCCTTACATTACCTGTGTTCGCGTGCGTAATTCATTATCTTTGGTTAGGTTGGGAAATTGCACAATGCAATTGGAGTGAAAGTAAATATTGTATATCTTTGAGTTTATTTTTCGTGTGTTTACTACTTTCACTATTACCGTTATTTCTGAAGTCATGAAAAGTATGGAAAAATTATCCAGAGTTATCGTTATAGTGATGTGGTGAAATTTTACACATCTATGTTTATGTTTCAACTTAAAAAAATAAAAAAAAAAAAAAAAAATCGAAAAAATAAGAAAAGAAAAAGAAAAAGGAAGAGTTGGAAGTTTGTTTTAACCAACTTATGTAAAGTTTTGTATTAAGTGGTCGATATCACCACTAGTTGTTGTATATTATATCTATGGATTGAATGGGAGTTGGACGTTATGGGAACGCCAATTAAGGTTATTCTTTGATTGAGATCTTGTTGAGTATAATTCGTGTCTACCTAAAGCGTGTGTTTCAAGTGTTAAAGCGTGAGTTATTCTATGATATGAGTCTTATTCATGGGATGGTTGGGATAGTGATTAACCACACTTAGGATTTTAATTTATCTGTTTTGTTTATTTTTCATTTTACACCAATTTATATCCCAAATATTATCCATACCCTATATTATTCTTTATCCAAACCTTTAATTTATTGAGATTAGGGATTTGAGCAATCTTAAGTATCGTAGTCGTGGATTCGGCTATGTATTTATGATTTTGTCGATCTTTTTGATATAATATTATTGGTGAAGATTACTTGGTCCTATCTTTAGCCTATTCGAGTTAAGGATTTGAGCAATTGCAAGTATCGTGTTCGTGGATTCGATCATGTATTTGTGATTTTGTCGCCTTTTCTGGAATTTGAGATCGATAGAGATTAAGAAGAATTATTAACCCTTAACCTACAAACCCTTTTTACCGCTTTAGACTTGTTATTCCTTGGCTTTAGTGGAGGAGATGCGTATACTTGTCAAGCTTATGATAGAATATTCGTCACGACTGGACAGTTAAACGATTAGATTCGCTTTTTATCAATATATTTTATTTTACTTCTAATTCGTTAAGTGTTTGGTTGTATGATTATGACAAAAATCAATACATGCTTAAATATAAAAATAAATCCTAACATATTTTAGGATACATTTTCACTATTCATTCCCAAAATTTTTATTTCACATCCTTGTAAGTTAAAATATTTCCATGATAAAGTGAAAGTTTGACGCTCATCAGGTCATTTTCGCAAAAGTTATTAAGAAACTATATGTTTGGTTTAAACGCCATTTAAACATCCTGCACATAACGAAAACCAACTGCGACAATTTTTCTTGCATCAGATTAATTTTCAGAACACTCACAATAAATTATGGAATTTTTAAAATAAAATTAAAATGTTACCAAATAGACCATGTGTCTTACAAAACAAAAATTGCGTTTTAAGCACTTTTACTTATCTGCAACCTTAGCCTATACCTGCACCGTGTTTTCTAAGAAATTTAGAAGCTTTTATATTATTGGAAAAGTCAACATATTTTCCCCCACCTTTGACCATAAAAATCATTCCTTGATTTTATAAATCATTCCTTGACTTTTAACACTTACGTTTTCAGGTCTAAAGGACATTTAACACCATCCGACACTAGACTGAGCCCAGTCTAAACATTATAGTCCATTTTTAATTCATTATTATCATATTAGAAAAGTTACAATTTTCTTTTCTCAGTTTTACGCAACTTTCGTACGTTTACGTTTAACGCATTTTAAACCTACGTTTCCAGCGTTATCAGCGTTTTCGAGACCCATTAAACTTATCACTCATCATTATGAGATAATAATTAGTATATTGACAAGTTTAATCATTCCTACAAGTTTCGTATTTTTACGATACCCGGTTTTACGTTTCGTGACTTAACGGTTTACAATTAGCGATTAACGGAACCAAAACTGACTCCGTAGAAGCAAGATAATGCAAGAAACTTATCAAGCTTCTCATGAAAGCCTCATGAGGCTTCTCAAGGAAGCCACCAAGCCACATGTCGTGATAAGCTTTAATCTTGCACAAGATGATCACACATGTAAAGTATTACTTAGTAAGTAAGTATGATATCTAGTTATTTAACAAGGCTTATCACCTACACTTTTCACAACTCATCTCTTGTGTTCTCTCATAATAAGCAACGACCAAACACCCCTTTTCTTTACAATTTTGATCTCATATTTGCTAGTTTCATCAATTACAAATTTAACCTTAAGTTCATTGTTGATTCCTAGTTCCATTTATACCATAAATAATCATAAACAATACCATAATCTCATCATCAATCCTAGGTTTTTCTGGGAGGATATCCAATAGGTTAGGGGCTGTGATTACAAGGTTCTTACAAGGGCTATATCAAGGTTATTAAGGGTTAGCAAGGGTTGTGTTGAAGGATTGAGAGCTAGGGTTTTCGATTAAAGGGTTTAGATCTTGTCCTAGTTCGTGATTTCCCTTTCATTATAAAGCCAAAAGTTGTAAGAAACCTGATGAACTCAAATAAGTACATTTTATTACCATCATTTATCCTATTTATTTGACTTGTTTTATTATATTATCTGTGAGAATTGATACGTTAATGTTTACTTTTGTAATTCTCAGGTAAAAACAAGTATTATGTGAAACTTGGCAATTTTGGACTAATTATGGAGCAAAACAAGCAAGAAATTAAGAGTCTACCGAAATGTACAAGATCAAGATCATTCTGCTCCAGATACGCCGCATCCTACTTATTATATACGGCGCATCACTATCAAGATATCACAAGCTACGATCCAAGACAGCAAGGACATGCGCCGCATCTAAGAATGGAGTTACGCCGCATCTTCTGGCGGTGTACGAATATTCCTGAATATATTAATCTTGGACCCCACGCGAAGTTAAGTCAATGCGCCGCATCTACTTATCCTATGCGCCGCATCTAGCCCTCAGACAGAAACTATAAATACCCCAAATTCAGACGAATTTCGGGGGGTACAGAGCATATAATATATACGAAGGACGAGACAGAAGAAACCCTAAGCCGAATTCAGACGAAGTAGCAACACAAGACACACCTTGAACGAAGATACAAGAGCTGTAAGAAGGTCCTGCATGTATTCAATTCATTAAGTAGTTTTGTTTTATTGTATTAGTACACTTTAATTGGTCAGGATTGATGGGCTTGTGACATTGATTTTATCATGCACTTCAACTCCCCTTAAAATTGCTTTCCCATTAATTAAAGTTTATATGTTGATGTCTTTGGTGACTTTTATTAGTGCATTGATAACCTCTGTGTCTAGCTGAGCATTGCTTGGGTCGCCATGCCCCTTCCTCGCCTATTTATTAGATCACCTATGCATTCTATCGTCTGTAGAAAAATAGGAAGAAAGATAAATAGGATAGTCATAAGTAATCATTAAGGGTTTACTCGCCGATAAGATTAGAGCCAACGAGAAAGGAATTAATCTCGGTGCGTTGCATCGAACTATACACTTCATATAAAACTAGCAATAAAACAAGTGACAAGCTACTTAACTATCAGGACAGGTCTTCTTATTGTCTCAAGTATTTATCTATGTACGTGTGTGCTATTCGCTGATTCGTGCTTATTAGTTTAGTTTATATTTAATCATAACCAAACCGTGCCAGTCTCTCAGACTGAAGCCCCCTTGCGTTAGATTAGGTTGTATAGCTAACTTAAGATATTAAAATACTGATTAGAATAACTAGATAATACGTTCCACTCTTAGTGATCGACACTCTACTTACCATTATATTCATACTGACCGGGTACACTGCTCGTTAAAGTGTGTATGTTATTGATAAGTCGGCTAAATATAAATTTAAAACTTGAATACTGTAAAACCACAACCACATACCGTGGGTATAAATTAGAGCATACGCACACGACACATCAAAACCCTAACACATTTTCTGGCTCAATATCATTTTCATGCTTATTATGCTTCATTCATGTTATATATGGTCTTTGTGTTATGTTCATGATGTACAAAAACATTTAAAACAAGTTATGGTAACTATATGTTAACCTATGTTAAGTAAACAAGAAAACTATTGACATATATTGAGAAATACGACCAAAATAGTATAACCATGATATTAGAAACTTACCTACTGTTATAGAGGACTTAAAAAGGAAAACATAGCAATTTGAATCATCAAAAACGAGTACACGAGTCAAAAGTTATGGCCAAAAGAAGTTAGCGAAACCAAAACGGCAAAACTGGAATTTACATTCTGTAATAGAACCTAAAACACGCAAAACGAGGCACTTCTGTTCCATTTCATCAAAAAGTTAAAACACAAAAGTTTTCTGGAACGACCTTTTCTTCAAAAAATCTTTAGAGTACGAGTCCTGAAAACGCATAACGAATGAGATATTTTTTTTAAATCTCAACAGCCCCTTATTAGCTTAACAACTATGTTTTTCATCACGATCAAGTAAAACCATGAAGTCTAATGGCCTTAGGCCGAGACCACAGCTACGGCTAAGGCCAAGGATGAGTCTCAAGACCATGGTAGCCATGACCAAAGCCACGGCAAGGCCACGGCTAAGACCTTAAGGCTTTCTAAGCCGCAAACATTAACTAGGGTTTTAGTTATAACATAACCAACCAATTTGGATCTACTCCATCAATAGACCATGAGACTTTGCAAGTAATATCACTTCCATTCTAGGCTTAATAAACTTATAAAGATAACAATCTTCATTCAAAATAAACTTTCCTAAGTTTATTCAACTTTCGGACATGTAACTTTTAAAGACCAAAAACATATATTTTCTATCAAATACTACAACACTAGGGAGCTTTATGTGAGGGGTTTCATTTGGGTAAACGGATCGACGAGTTGCTGGATTTACGAATTAAAGTATCCTAGCTCCTCGAACGTTTACTACATGACCTCTGAATTATGATGGCCCGAACGGTAGTACGAGATATACAAACTATACATGTTTCATAAACCATCTTTATACAACGACATACACTACATACTAAGTACTACATCATGAACAATATGCAAGACATATATAGGCTCGTCTTTGTATTCTTAGACATTATTCCAAACCTAAGTCGCAACGTTCTATTGTAGGTTGCACTTAAAGGTTTCTTGGTTTATCCACCGAACTCATTAAAGCACTAGAACACCATCCAACTCACGGTGAGTTCATAGCCCCACTTTCTATTACTTAATTTTTTTACAAACCCTTGGGGGGAATACATGCTATTTTAAACGAACACAATGCTTTGAAATTGTATGCTATATGATTGTTTTATTATCACTAAGTACCATCCTTGCCAATCCAAGACCCCATATCATGAACCATTTAATCACTAGGATAGTGAGCGTGAATATTGTGAATAGTCCTATTGGGATTGACGAATCCCGTTTGTGTTGACCGGTTAGGCAAACAAACGCACTATATTTGAGACTTAGGTATGTCGGCAAAGTACCTACCGGGGTAACTCCACCGATTGATATTGGTACACGTTAACGTATTGGTTGCATGAGCTTAGTGTATAATAATAACCGTTTTGTTTTCCAACCATTAGTGTGAGTCTATAGCTCACACTACCAACATATTGTGTTCAACTACATAAACAAACTCTATGAATATCACTCAACCTTTGTGTTGACAGTTTTAAGCATGTATTTCAGGTGCATAATGATCAGGGATGGCACGGAGGGGCACGGACTCAATCAAGAAGGCTATTACTTACTTTATCATTCAAAAAGACATCAAAAGACTTTATATTGATGTATTTTGTAAACATGGAACCTTTTGGGACCTATTTTGTAAACTCTAATATATTAACTTGAATGATAATTCCTTTTTAAAACGACTCAGTTAGAGATCGTTTTCTATTATTATGACTGTTGTGCCGTCGAGTAACACCCAGTTTGAATTCCGCTGCATCATTGAATTGGGGGTGTTACAGATTGGTACCAGAGCCATGGTTATAGAGAAACAGGTCTAAATGAGACCTAAACTATAACCACCTTTACAAACAAAAACATTTTATAGCCTTCCGCTCTTCGTGCCTTCCATCCTTCAGACGATCATAGACTTGTTAGACATTGTATACTACACAAACATGTTAGCATATTGATATATGTACCCTTAGCACATTTGAGCATTTCCACGTAAGCATGTTATGCTACGCAAACATATTAACATATTGATATATACACACTTGCCATACTATGAGCATTTTATATAAACGATATACTAAACATATCTGCGTATGCCTATTCCAAGGCATTATGGCACAACCACATTTTCCCGATCAATTATCTACTCGTGCATTTTAGGACTTACGAAACCTTCTCAAGATGATTACAATAGTCTCTATAATTTCTCAAGACATTGTAACTTATTACAATGGTCTCTATTATTTCTTAGGCATTGTGAGTTGCACAATGGTTTATCCCATTCCTCAAACATTATACAGTGGTCTCGATTACATCCATAGATACTGTAAATAAAACAGCGGTCTCATTTACTCCCAGACATTGTGAGTTGCACAATCATCTCCCCTATTCTCAAACCATGTACTCACCAACTACTTTAAATACCATGGATCATAAAACTACTTGACTAAACCGAACATCACATTATCGGTCCTTAATTATACATAGCCTAGCTACCTATGTCTAATTAGGGAGGGATCATGTTATGTTGGGAGCAGTCACTTGTATGTTTTATGAAAAACAAACTTTTTACTTATATCCTTAAAGCAAATTTCGTGTAAGTATAAGCAATTCATGAGTATTCATATGATCAAGTACCACAATTAATCAGACTCTTACACTATCTTTCCCACGTAAAAGTTAGCCTCATCCTATGTAATACTCTGAAACGACGATCTCGAAATGGATATAGACAAGGAAGAAGAGGAGGAACTACCGGTTTTGCCACCGTTATCACCATTAACATCACCACCTCCTATCTCAATAACCCCCTTTGAATCTAATCATACTACTCCTACTCGAGGTCCAAAGTTCACTTATGAGGTCGGTGGATCATCCACAATCATACCTACATTCATAAATTCTGCCCAATACGATGTATACTGCTTGAAACAAGGCCTCAACATAACTCAGCATAAAGTGCAAGGTATGGCACGGCAATTGAATAACCATGAATCCATGGTTACTACAGCCAAAACCGAAGCCATTCATGCTCGTCAATGCCTTGATTTATTCATCTTGGATATGAGCTATGTAATAGAATACTTGACTCTTTTTGAGGATATGGTCTTGGATCCCTTGACCGGCTTAGAAGACGTCAAGGATAGACTTACACGAGTGGAAAGAGCTCAAGTCCAAGATGCGGCACAAATTCACAAGCTACAACACCACCATCACTTCCTTTTTCCATCCCTATATGTGACGAGTTGGATCACTCATTATGGATCGTACCACGACCACCATTGATTCAACAAGAAAGTCAGCATAGACACTATAACATCTCAGATTTAATCAACACATTCCTCCTTGACACGCTAAACCAACAATTTGCCAATCAGCCAGAGCTGCTAGGACCTTCTGTTCCACAATAGACTAGTGTGATAATACTAGTTATCTTTTGTACCACTAAACTGAGTAGACTCAGTTAGTAAACTCTGTAAAATCCATGTAATAACTAGCAGTAGTACAACGTTGTAATTACTAAACTGAAAGTATCAATTAGTATATTTTGAAGAAGCTTGTAATAGGTTTTGATTTTGTAATCAATCAACGTTATATGTATAAAACTCTTGCTTTGTATTATCATGAGTTATAATCTAAACCTCCAACGTAATTATTCTATCATTCCAGTCGAAAATCGTGCTTGTTTTACCAACCCTCTTCTTATGAAATATCTTTTATATGATAGAAACATGACGTCTATAAGACAAAACTTCAACTCAAAAGCCATTGAACAACTCTTTCGCCAAGTTGTGGGATTTATTCGACTTATAACAATCCACTATTTTTGTATCATCATGTTGTATTTTCTGTTCTTTACATGTTCTATTTCATTACCAATAGTAAACCATTTTACTATCACCTTGTATAAACTTACAAATTTCCCTACTAAATACAAATTTCTAAATCAACCATTCAGTATCAACCTCATGACCAATGAACTCGAAAGTTTTGATGTTATAATTAGTATGGTACGGTTATCTCAACACAACTAAGAGAATTATTTGTAGCGAGAAGGTTGTTCACATTCCTTGTGACAATGAAACTTTGGTCATCCGTGGTGATCAAAGTGGAACCCAATTAAATATCATCTCATGTATCAAAACCTCGAAATACATTGAGAGAGGATGTTATGCCTTCCTCGCACAAGTAACCGAAAAGAAATCCGAAGAAAGACATCTTGAAGATGTTCCCGTTGCGCGTGAATTTCCCGAAGTCTTTCCCGAAGACTTACCCGGACTCCCACCAAATCGTCAAGTAGAATTCCGAATTGATTTAATACCAGGAACGGCGCCAGTAGCCCGCGCACCTTACAGGCTAGCACCGTTAGAGATGCAAGAGCTATCAAATCAATTACAAGAACTTTTGGACAAGGGATTTATTCGACCCAGTTCCTCACCTTGGGGAGCTCCCATCTTGTTCGTAAAGAAGAAGGATGGATCATTACGAATGTGCATTGATTATCATGAACTAAACAAGTTAACAATAAAGAACCGATACCCATTACCAAGAATTGACGATTTATTCGATCAGTTACAAGGTTCAACCTATTACTCAAAAATTGACCTACGATCAGGTTACCATCAAGTTAAGGTTTGTGAGGAAGATATTCCAAAAACGGCCTTCAGGACACGATATGGTCACCACGAATTCCAAGTAATGCCATTCGGGTTGACTAACGCACCGGCGGTATTCATGGATCTCATGAATCGAGTGTGTAAGCCATACCTAGACAAATTCGTGATTGTATTCATCGATGATATTCTTATCTACTCCAAAAACAAAGAAGAACACAAACAACATCTAAGAACAATTTTAGAGTTACTCAAGGAAGAGAAATTGTATGCGAAATTTTCAAAATGTGAATTTTGGATTTGTTCGGTACAATTCCTTGGGCATGTGATTGACAACACTGGTTTACACGTCGATCCCGCTAAAATTGAAGCTATCAAAGATTGGTCAACACCTACCACACCTACAGAAATTCGTCAATTTCTAGGACTAGCTGGGTATTACCGAAGGTTTATCGAAGGATTTTCCTCAATAGCAAAAGCTTTGACCAAGCTAACCCAGAAAAACAAGAAGTACATTTGGAACGAAGATAAAGAAGAAGCCTTCCAAACCCCCAAACAAAAACTTTGTAGTGCCCCTATTCTAGCATTGCCAGATGGGATCGAAGATTTTGTAGTCTACTGTGATGCATCGCACCAAGGTTTGGGTGCCGTGTTGATGCAACGTGAGAAAGTCATGGCTTATGCTTCACGACAACTCAAGAAACATGAAGAAAACTACAACACTCATGACTTAGAGTTAGGAGTTGTAGTCTTTGCACTAAAAATCTGGAGACACTATCTATACGGTACTAGATGTACTGTGTTCACCGATCACAAGAGTCTTCAACACATCTTGAATAAAAAAGAACTAAACATGAGGCAACGTCGATGGTTGGAATTACTAAGTGATTACGACTGCGACATTCGCTACCACCCAGGAAAGGCGAACGTAGTAGCCGACGCCCTGAGCCGAAAGGTACGGGTTAAACCATTACGAGTCCGAGCCTTAGTCTTTACCATAAATTCCAATTTTCCCGCTCAAATTCTTCACACTCAAGCTGAAGCGGTGAAACAAGAAGACATCAAGAAGGAAAAGTTGGACGGTATGATACAAAAGAAATTCGAAGCCCGTTCAGACGGAACTCTATGCTTCGAAGGTCGAAGTTGGTTACCACTTTATGGTGGCCTACGAGACTTGATCATGCACGAATCTCATAAATCTAAATATTCCGTACATCCAGGATCTGATAAGATGTATCAGGATCTTAAACTACTCTATTGGTGGCCAAACATGAAAGCCGATATTGCAACATATGTTGGCAAATGTCTTACATGCTCCAAAGTAAAAGCCGAACATCAAAAACTATCTGGTCCATTAAAACAACCAGAGAATCCTATGTGGAAATGGGAACAAATTACTATGGACTTCATTACAAAGCTTCCAAAGACATCAAGCGGTTATGACTTCATCTGGGTCATAGTTGATCGTCTCACAAAGTCCGCACACTTTTTACCAATTAAAGAGACATACAAAATGGATCAGTTAACCAGACTGTACATTAAAGAAGTAGTCTCGAGACATGGTGCACCAATATCTATCATATCTGACCGAGATGGCAGATTCATCTCAAACTTCTGGCAGTCACTCCAAGACGCCTTTGGAACAAAACTAGACACGAGTACAGCGTATCACCCTCAGACCGATGGTCAGAGTAAACGAACCATTCAAACGCTGGAAGACATGCTTCGAGCTTGTATAATCGACTTTTAAAAAGGATGGGATACTCACCTGCCATTAGTCGAATTCTCCTACAACAACAGTTATCACGCAAGTATCAAGGCAGCACCATTTGAAGCGCTTTACGGACGGAAGTGTCGTTCACCTGCCTGTTGGGCCGAAGTGGGAGATGTTCAACTCACTGGTCCAGAACTCATTTGTGAAACAACGGAGAAGATTGTACAAATCAGAAATCGACTTCAAGCCGCAAGAGATCGACAGAAAAGTTATGCTGACACACGACGCAAACCCCTAGAATTCCAAGTCGGAGATAGGGTTATGCTAAAATTATCGCCTTGGAAAGGCTTAATACGATTCGGTAAACGAGGAAAACTAAACCCAAGATACATCGGACCATTCAAAATCCTAGCCAGGGTTGGTCCAGTAGTGTACAGACTTGAGCTTCCATCAAAACTCAGTAGTGTGCACCCCACTTTTCATGCATCTAATCTAAAGAAATGCTTATCAGACGAATCACTCGTCATTCCACTCGATGAAATCCAACTCAATGATGATCTTCAATTCATCGAGGAACCAGTAGAAATCATGGACCAAGAGGTCAAACAACTCAAACAAAGCCGAATTCCAATTGTCAAGGTTCGTTGGAACTCACGACGTGGTCCAGAATACACATGGGAAAGAAGGGACCAGATACGTCAGAAATACCCACGTCTTTTTTTTACCAACAATGCTTCTACTCCTGTAACACCCCGAAAATCGGGTCCAGCGGAAGCATACATGTCACTGGGGTGCTACTAAATTGGTATCACAACACAAGGTACAAAGAACGGTTTTACCTTAACCGTTTAGAAGAAAGTTTCAATATCAAAACGTTAAGTTTACATCATCTGAAAATAGTGCGGAAGTAAGGCCCAAAACGATTAAAGCGGTCCCAAATATAAATATCAGAGTCGTCTATGACCATGCCTCTTGCCAAGCACCTCCAGAGATAAACTAAAGCATTAAACCTGAAAATACATGCTAAAAGGGTCAGCTTACGCTGGTGAGTTCATAGGTTTTAGTTTAAAAACAGTTTGGTTGAACCAAAAGGTTTTCGAGTTCAAATCATCGTTCGCAAACAAGTCAAGTCTAACGTAGGAAAACACTGCCCAAATCACGGGTTAAGAAAAAGTATAATAGTAGACCAAGATAAGGGATTTGCTACACTGGACTAAGATCGATGAAAACCACGAGTTCCAATAACACTTCCAAAACCAATCATTCCAAAACCAATCGTTCAAATATCTTAACGAGATCTCAAGTAGGGCCCTAAGCGACTCTAGCCAGGCAACATGGCTATAGCAAGAGATTGCTACCCTGGTCTAGGCCGTAAGGAGATATCTATTCTTAGCTAGGCATCACAGTTATAGCAAGGGATTGCTACCCTAGACTAAGTCAACATCTACCGCAAGTATAACCCTTAGCCAGTCAACGAGTTGTAGCAAATCTAAAATGACGGTTAGGTCCATTCAAAATAGTTTAAATGTTTTCACTCATGAATACCAGATAAATCACGTAATGCCATCAAATAACCAGATAAATCACGTAATGCCATCAAATAACCAGATCAAATATATCAGCCAAATAGTCAAAATAGAGCGACCAGTTCACATATTCCAAATAAACAGTCATGAGTTTAGTTAAAAACGAGCATGTATTCTCCCACGAAAATAGTTAGAAAATAGGTAAAAGTAGGGGCCATGAACTCACCTTAGCCACAGCAATGTAAGATCACAACTGACACAACTGGCATCGAGAAGCAGAACATAACAGTCAAGACATACGGCACGACAGTACACGGAGGTACAAGCACGGCGGTACACAACGGTCTAGGATCGGCGCAACCTAGTACGTATACGATCATCTCAAAACATGTCTCGCAAAATAATAAAGTCTATAAAAGACAATGTGTCGTAGTTTTCGTGGATTTCTCAATTTCAAAACTTATCAAAAGCTTAGTATCAACGATTCGTGTGGTGTGGTAAGAAGACATGGACTCGACAGACAACTCACGCCAAAGAGAATAGACATCGACATAGTCGAGAGAATACTGACGAGAACTCAACCAAGGAAGACAAACCTAGAAGTTTACGACAACAAACACCTCAAATCAAATAACTCAGTTTGTACATTTTGACATTTACCCCGTTATCCCCAAATAATTTGTATAAAACATAAACGTTTTATAATAAAAATAAGTTTAACTAATAAAATTTAGTTTTTCTCGAGTCGTCGAGAATTGGATTAACCAAATCTGAAATTATAATATTTAATAAGTTTTATGTCTTGTTATCATTCGCGTAAATATTAGTTTTGGTTTTATTGAAGATTTTGTGTCTGGTCCGAGTCTTAATATATTAAATTCTATTCGAGTTTAATATATTACACCGTCTCAAGTCTCAAAATGTTCAATAAGTCCAATATCTAATGTTGTACATCCGATAACGATTCATGATTGTCCAATGTCTAAATATAATAATCAAATCCGTATCCAAATCAAATTCACAATCCAAGTATTATCCGAAACGTACCAATCGTCAAGGCCAATAAAGAACTCGTTAGTTTATTATATTTTTATGCCACGAGTCTATAACTAACACACTCTTAATAATCTAAACACACACTCATTTTTGGAATGGACAAAAATAATCAACCAACAACAATTAAAACCAAAACTGCTACAAACACAACAACAACGATAATAATAACATTGCCGAGACCCTAGCGGTCTCGGCCTCGACCAAAGACGCAACCAACTGGACCCTTAGGCCGCAGCTGCCAAAACCAAACGAACCCGAGACCACAGAAATCAACAAGAACAGGTTCATGTTTACCATGCTTACTGAGTCAACTCAACCGAGTTGACTCGACTCGTCACAAAAAATCAAGCAACACCATCTTGATATCAAATCTTACCACACGAATTTATATGTCTCAAAATGTTTTAAATCTCGTTTTTATAGTCTCAAAAATTATATAAACCGATTCAAACTTGTCTTAAATCCACGAAAACACTAACAATAATAATCGGTTTCAAAAATATAAAAGAAAATATATAACGACGGGCTTCTCGGTTATACCATGACGAGAAGGAGAAGAGAACGAGGCGGTGGAGACGATGGCGCGTGGTGACTGGAAACTCGAACCAAAACCTTCGATCTATACTCGTTACCTCCAACTTGTGTTGCCGGGAAAACTTGCCGGAAAAATCATAAGTTACCGAGAGAGAGGGGGTTTCTTGGCGCGTGAATTATATGGAAATGATGAGAAGGGTGAGAGGATTAAAGTGGTGGCCGGCGGTGTGGCTCAGGTGGCCGGATTTGGTGGCCAGAAAAATTAGAAGAGGAGAGAGTGAGATGGTGTCGGCTGGAAGAAGAAATAAATGAAACATAACCCTAAAAATTATAATAGGAGTATATATAGACTAGCGTTAGGGTTAGGGTTAGATTAGAAATACCCTAGGGACCAAAGTTGTCATCATCCCAATCTAAGGGAAGAGGGATAAAATTTACTGCAGGGACCATAGTTGTAATTTTTGCTATCTTTCATGAAATGAGACTCGGGGCTCGTTTAAGATAACAAACGATTAATTCAAAACACGGGAATTTCACCACTGCGCTCAGAATAATTTTTCCAATAAAAATGACTATTCATACGCCTCGTTCCTCACGAATAATAAAATAATCAAAACAAGTCGTCGGTGGTGCCAGTACGCGTTGTGTATAAATTTCACATTTCGAGGGATAAATTCACGTTTTAGGGTCAAATGAGCTCGGAAAGGTTCGTAAATGAAAAAAAGGGATAATCTCGTATAGAAATAAATCTAGAAAATTACGAGTTGTTACAGCCTCACCTCCTTAACGGAATCGCGACCTCGCGATTCAATTCAAGTTACCCGTTACGGTTGAAAAGAGATGAGTACATACACACGAGGATTCATCGTCACGTTCTCACGTAAATTTAGGACTTTTTCACGAGCTTTGACGAGCTTTGTCGATAGGAATACGACTTTACCAAAGTCGTTCGACTTCACAGTTCATGATTTAGATAGGTTTCTCAACAAGGTTCAAATATTCATCAATCTAGATCTCTCCCGAAGGAATAGTGGTTGCCTCATCGGCAAGTCATTTCTTCATAATGAACATAAAAATGTTGCGAATACTGCTGAGTCCTGACGGTAGCTCGAGCCTGTGTGCTACCGGTTCAACTCTAGCAAGGATTTCAAAAGGATCAATACAGCGAGATTAAGCTTTCCACGTTTACTAAACGTATCACACCTTCTCAGGGTGAATCTTTAAGCATTATCAAGGTTTTAACTGAAAATTCAAGAGGTTTACGTCATTTGTCAGCATAACTGTTCTGACGATTTCATGAGCAGCTTGCAACTCGGTTCTGATCTGAACAATTTTCTCGGTAGTCTCGCGAACAAGTTCAGGGTCAGTAAGTTGGGTATCCCCAACTTCTACGCATCAAGTCAGCGATCGGCACTTGCAGCCATAAAGTGCCTCGAACGGTGTCGTTGAAATACTGGAGTCGTAAGTATCGTTATAAGAGAATTTGGCCAACAGGTGGTGTCGATACCAACTATTGCCAAATTACGCAGGAACACAACATGTCCTCTAACATTTGAATGATTTTTCCACTTTGGCCATCAGTCTGGAGATGATACACAGTATTCATCTCCAAATCTGTTCTCATGGCTCTTTGGAGTGATTTCCGGGAATTTAATGTGAAACAACTATCCCAATCAGAGAATGGTAAGAGTCGACACTCTATACCGGGTGATGATTTCATATGAGTATGGACGAGCAAGTTTGCCCATACTGTCGTTTCATTGATTAGAGAAGGTGAGTAGATTAGGTAGGATTATCAACAATTACTCTGGTAGCGGCGCGGGATTTATTTCCAAAGTTTCGTTTATGATATAGTTTTTTATCAGGTAAGGAGGTAGTAAGGATCACTGGTACATCCGAGGGACGAGTGAGAAGTTGGGCGGTTGTCCCAAGGAATCGCGATTTCAGTTACTCCTTAGAGTCTCAAGATTTCTACTGGGCGTGGAATCTCTGCCAAATAGAGAGTTTAGTGAGTTCAAGGTAAAATTCTGAGGGAAGATGTTGATTGCCACAAGCAATCAGTTGATTGAATCAGTAATGTACAAGGTACTCAAAACGAAAGGTACAACATTGATTGAACAGCTTCGATTGAACAACATCGGTTGGAAAAATGAATATCATCGATTGAGCACAAGGCTTAAAGTAGCGGCGACTGTAACAAGGTCACAACAAAACGAGGTCGGATAACAAATCCAAATCCAGGATGACGTCCAAAATCATAAAATCAAACAACTCGAACTAAATCAGAATCAAGACTAATCCAGACATAGTCGATATCGAATCCAAACGTAGCCAGAATCAAATCCAAATGAGGCAAAAATTAAATCTAGACGTAGCCAAATTCAAACATAAGCGTAGATAAAATCAAATCCAAACGTGGCCAAAATCAATTCCAAACGTAGCCAAAATTCAAAACCAAACATGGTCGAAATCGAATCTAAACGTTCCAGTAAGTTCGGACGGCTTATTACGCTCTCAAGGAGTTACAAATAACTCGGATTCAAACGATGCCAATCGGATCTAACTCGACCCGATGCAAAATACGGCCAGACGGCGGCAAACAGGATTTCCAAATAATGGAGACGTATAGCGATGCCAAAGGGCATTACAGTTCACGCGGTGTTGTGATGCCTGTGTGTAGTGTGTGTGGAAGTAGAATTCCATGTCCGTGTACACACGCAAAACTGTACCATCCCAAAAATCAATGACCAACCCGGACATAATTCCATTATAACTACTCTAAGTATTGCAAAATTCACCTCTGAGTCGGACATAGGTGATCAGACTATGTCCCACTGTCCCTCGTTGAATATAGGTGATCAGTCTATATTCACCCGAGGTTCAATGAATTTTGGAATACTACGCCTAGTTATACTAGTAGTATGTCCATTATATCCAGAATCATTCCCAAAACCACGACGAGTGTACAAACTCGACATTCAATAGTGAGATTACGCAAGGAAATAGCGTAACTCAGTAACAGGTACGGTGCAAGTATAAGCATATGGAAATGCTTATAGTGAACAGTTAAAACGAGCGGATATAAAATATCCAAGAGTCAGGCACACATCTCAAACAAATATATAACCAAGTATCTCATCAAACAACTCGTCAAATATACCATGAACATCTCATCTAAGATATCATAAACATCTCATCAATTATATCCTCAAACAAAATCATACGCGAGGCATCAGCTTGGCAGGCAGGCATGTGACGGTCATAGGGTTAAGTTTTCATGAAAGTGGTTATAGTCCAGGTTTTAGAAAAATAAACCCAGTTCTCTATAACCTAGGCTCTGATACCAATCTGTAACACCCCGAAAATCAGGTCCAGCAGAAGCATACATGTCACTGGGGTGCTACTAAATTGGTATCACAACACAAGGTACAAAGAACGGTTTTACCTTAACCGTTTAGAAGAAAGTTTCATTATCAAAACGTTAAGTTTACATCATCTGAAAATAGTGTGGAAGTAAGGCCCAAAACGATTAAAGCGGTCCCAAATATAAATATCAGAGTCGTCTATGACCATGCCTCTTGCCAAGCGCCTCCAGAGATAAACTAAAGCATTAAACCTGAAAATACATGCTAAAAGGGTCAGCTTACGCTGGTGAGTTCATAGGTTTTAGTTTAAAAACAGTTTGGTTGAACCAAAAGGTTTTCGAGTTCAAATCATCGTTCACAAACAAGTCAAGTCTAACGTAGGCAAACACTGCCCAAATCACGGGTTAAGAAAAAGTATAATAGTGGACCAAGATAAGGGATTTGCTACACTGGACTAAGATCGATGAAAACCACGAGTTCCAATAACACTTCCAAAACCAATCATTCCAAAACCAATCATTCCAAAACCAATCGTTCCAATATCTTAACGAGATCTCAAGTAGGGCCCTAAGCGACTCTAGCTAGGCAACATGGCTATAGCAAGAGATTGCTACCCTGGTCTAGGCCGTAAGCAGATATCTATTCTTAGCTAGGCATCACAGTTATAGCAAGGGATTGCTACCCTAGACTAAGTCAACATCTACCGCAAATCTAACCCTTAGCCAGTCAACGAGTTATAGTAAATCCAAAATGACGGTTAGGTCCATTCAAAATAGTTTAAATGTTTTCACTCATGAATACCAGATAAATCACGTAATGCCATCAAATAACCAGATAAATCACGTAATGCCACCAAATAACCAGATCAAATATATCAGCCAAATAGTCAAAATAGAGCGACCAGTTCACGTATTCCAAATAAACAGTCATGAGTTTAGTTAAAAACGAGCATGTATTCTCCCCCGAAAATAGTTAGAAAACAGGTAAAAGTAGGGGCCATGAACTCACCTTAGCCACAACAATGCAAGATCACAACTGACACAACTGGCATCGAGAAGCAGAACATAACAGTCAAGACATATGGCACGACAGTACAAGGAGGTAAAAGCACGGCGGTACACAACGGTCTAGGATCGGCGCAACCTAGTACGTATACGATCATCTCAAAACACGTCTCGCAAAATAATAAAGTCTATAAAAGACAATGTGTCGTAGTTTTCGTGGATTACTCGATTTCAAAACTTATCAAAAGCTTAGTATCAACGTTTCGTGTGGTGTAGTAAGAAGACATGGACTCGACAGACAACTCACGCCAAAGAGAATAGACATCGACATAGTCGAGAGAATACTGACGAGAACTCAACCAAGGAAGACAAACCTAGAAGTTTACGACAACAAACACCTCAAATCAAATAACTCAGTTTGTACATTTTGACATTTACCCCGTTTTCCCCAAATAATTTGTATAAAACATAAACGTTTTATAATAAAAATAAGTTTAACTAATAAAATTTAGTTTTTCTCGAGTCGTCGAGAATTGGATTAACTAAATCTGAAATTATAATATTTAATAAGTTTTATGTCTTGTTATCATTCGCGTAAATATTAGTTTTGGTTTTATTGAAGATTTTGTGTCTGGTCCGAGTCTTAATATATTAAATTCTATTCGAGTTTAATATATTACACCGTCTCAAGTCTCAAAATGTTCAATAAGTCCAATATCTAATGTTGTACATCCGATAACGATCCATGATTGTCCAATGTCTAAATATAATAATCAAATCCGTATCCAAATCAAATTCACAATCCAAGTATTATCCGAAACGTACCAATCGTCAAAGCCAATAAAGAACTCGTTAGTTTATTATATTTTTATGCCACGAGTCTATAACTAACACACTCTTAATAATCTAAACACACACTCATTTTTGGAATGGACAAAAATAATCAACCAACAACAATTAAAACCAAACGAGCTCACTCTTAAGTGGGCTATTGAGCCCAAACAACTTTTAATAACAACTCCAGTCCATCATAAATTCGGATTGCAACCCAACCAGAAAAACTAAAACGCACCCTTGCGGGTTCACCGTTAGACCGTGACAAGAAGAGTAACGCACCCTCTTGGGTGTACTAGTTAACCGAGGACAAGCAAACTAACGCACCCTACGTGGGTCGTTGTACCAAGAACCAAAAATGCTACAAACACAACAACAACGATAATAATAACATTGCCGAGACCCTAGCGGTCTCGGCCTCGACCAAAGACACAACCAACTGGACCCTTAGGTCGCAGCTGCCAAAACCAAACGAACCCGTGACCACAGAAATCAACAAGAACAGGTTCATGTTTACCATGCTTACTTAGTCAACTCAACCGAGTTGACTCGACTCGTCACAAAAAAATCAAGCAACACCATCTTGATATCAAATCTTACCACAAGAATTTATATGTCTCAAAATGTTTTAAATCTCGTTTTTATAGTCTCAAAAATTATGTAAACCAATTCAAACTTGTCTTAAATCCACGAAAACACTAACAATAATAATCGGTTTTAAAGATATAAAAGAAAATATATAACGACGGGCTTCTCGGTTTTACCATGACGAGAAGGAGAAGAGAACGAGGCGGTGGAGACGGTGGCGCTTGGTGACTGGAAACTAGAACCAAAACCTTCGATCTATACTCGTTACCTCCAACTTGTGTTGCCGGGAAAACTCGCCGGAAAAATCATAAGTTACCGAGAGAGAGGGGGTTTCTTGGCGCGTGAAGTATATGGAAATGATGAGAAGGGTGAGAGGATTAAAGTGGTGGCCGGCGGTGTGGCTCAGGTGGCTGGATTTGGTGACCGGAAAAATTAGAAGAGGAGAGAGTGAGATGGTGTCGGCTGGAAGAAGAAATAAATGAAACATAACCCTAAAAAATTATAATAGGAGTATATATAGACTATGGTTAGGGTTAGGGTTAGGTTAGAAATACCCTAGGGACCAAAGTTGTCACCATCCCAATCTAAGGGAAGAGGGATAAAATTTACTGCAGGGACCATAGTTGTAATTTTTGCTATCTTTCATGAAATGAGACTCGGGGCTCGTTTAAGATAACAAACGATCGATTCAAAACACGAGAATTTCACCACCGCGCTCAGAATAATTTTTCCAATAAAAACGACTATTCATACGCCTCGTTCCTCATGAATAATAAAATAAACAAAACAAATCTTCGGTTGTGCCAGTACGCGTTGTGTATAAATTTCACGTTTCGCGGGATAAATTCATGTTTTAGGGTCAAATGAGCTCGGAAAGGTTCGTAAATGAAAAACAGGGATAATCTCGTATAGAAATAAATCTGGAAAATTACGAGTTGTTACAACTCCTAACACAAATTGATCTCCGGGACGGAGCTCTCTTAAGGGGTGGAGACTGTAACAATTCACATTTCAGGATAATTTCTATTCCCAAAATTTTACTATTCATTTTACTATTTATTTTTACTATTCATTTTCACTATTCATTCCCAAAATTTTTATTTCACATCCTCGTAAGTTAAAATATTACCATGACAAAGTGAAAGTTTGACGCTCATCAGGTCATTTTCGCAAAAGTTATAAAGAAACTATATGTTTGGTTTAAACGCCATTTAAACATCCTGCGCATAACGAAAACCATCTGCGACAATTTTCCTCGCATCAGATTAATTTTTAGAACACTCACAATCAATTATGAAAATTTTAAAATAAAATTAAAATGTTACCAAATAGACCATGTGTCTTGCAAAACAAAAATTGCGTTTTAAGCACTTTTACTTATCCGCAACCTTAGCCTATACCTGCACCGTGTTTTCTAAAAAATTTAGAAGCTTTTATATTATTGGAAAAGTCAACTTAACTTTCCCCTCCTTTGACCATAAAAATCATTCTTTGATTTTATAAATCATTCCTTGACTTTTAACACTTACGGTTTTAGGTCTAAAGGACATTTAACACCAACCGACACTAGACTGAGCCCAGTCTAGACATTATAGTCCATTTTTAATTCATTAATATCATATTAGAAAAGTTACATTTTTCTTTTCTCAGTTTTACGCAACTTTCGTACGTTTTACGTTTAACGCATTTTAAACCTACGGTTCCAGCGTTATCAAGCGTTTTCGCGACCCATTAAGTTATATCATTCATAAGAGATATAATGAGTATATTGTACAAGTATTAATCATTCCTACAAGTTTCGTATTTTTACGATACCCGTTTTAGTTTCGTGTCTTAACGGTTTACAGTTAGCGATTAACGGAACCAAAACTGACTCCGTAAAAGCAAGATAATGCAAGAAACTTATTAAGCTTCTCATGAAAGCCTCATGAGGCTTCTCAAGGAAGCCACCAAGCCACATGTCGCGATAAGGTTTAATCTTGCACAAGATGATCACACATGTAAAGTATTACTTAGTAAGTAAGTATGATATCTAGTTATTTAACCAAGACTTATCACCTACACTTTTCACAACTCATCTCTTGTGTTCTCTCATCATAAGCAACGACCAAACACCCCTTTTCTTTACCATTTTGATCTCATATTTTCTAGTTTCATCCATCACAAATTTAACCTTAAGTTCCTTGTTGATTCCTAGTTCCATTTATACCATAAATAATCATAAACAACACCATAATCTCATCATCAATCCTAGGGTTTTCTTGGAGGATATCCAAGAGGTTAGGGGCTGTGATTACAAGGTTCTTACAAGGGCTATATCAAGGTTATTAAGGGTTAGCAAGGGTTGTGTTGAAGGATTGAAAGCTAGGGTTTTCGATTAAAGGGTTTAGATCTTGTCCTAGTTCGTGATTTCCCTTTCATTAGAAAGCCAAAAGTTGTAAGAAACCCTAACACATTTTCTTGCTCAATATCATTTTCATGCTTATTATGCTTCATTCATGTTATATATGGTCATTGTGTTATGTTCATGATGTACAAAAATATTTAAAACAAGTTAAGGTAACTATATGTTAACCTATGTTAAGTAAACAAGAAAACTAGTGACATATATTGAGAAATACGACCAAAATAGTATAACCATGATATTAGAAACCTATCTACTGTTATAGAGGACTTAAAAATGAAAACATAGCAATTTGAATCATCAAAAACGAGTACACGAGTCAAAAGTTATGGCCAAAAGAAGTTAGCGAAACCAAAACGGCAAAACTGGAATTTACATTCTGTAACAGAACCTAAAACACGCAAAACAAGGCACTTCTACTCCGTTTCATCAAAAATTTAAAACACGAAAGTTGTCTGGAACGACGTTTTCTTAAAAAAAGATTTAGAGCACGAGTCCTGAAAACAGATAACGAATGAGATATTTTTTTTTAAATCTCAACAGCCCCTTATTAGCTTAAGAACTATGTTTTTCGTCACGATCAAGTAAAACCATGAAGTCTAATGGCCTTAGGCCGAGACCACAGCCACAGCTAAGGTCAAGGATGAGTCACAAGACCATGGTATCCATGACCAAAGCCACGGCAAGGCCACGGCTAAGACCTTAAGGCTTTCTATGCCGAAAACATTAACTAGAGTTTTAGTTATAACATAACCAACCAATTTGGATCTACTCTATTAATAGACCATGAGACTTTGCAAGTAATATCACTTCCATTCTAGGCTTAATAAACTTATAAAGATAACAATCTTCATTCAAAATAAACTTTCCTAAGTTTATTCAACTTTCGGACACGTAACTTTTAAAGACCAAAAACATATATTTTCTATCAAATACTACAACACTAGGGAGGTTTATGTGAGGGGTTTCATTTGGGTAAATGGATCGACGAGTTGCTGAATTTACGAATTAAAGTGTCCTAGCTCCTCGAACGTTTACTACTTGACCTCTGAATTATGATGGCCCGAACGGTAGTACGAGATATACAAACTATACATGTTTCATAAACCATCTTTATACAACAACATACACTACATGCTAAGTACTACATCATGAACAATATGCAAGACATATATAGGCTCGTCTTTGTATTCTTAGACATTATTCCAAACCTAAGTCGCAACGTTCTATTGTAGGTTGCACTTAAAGGTTTCCCGGTTTATCCACCGAACTCATTAAAGCACTAGAACACCATCCAACTCACGGTGAGTTCATAGCCTCACTTTCTATTACTTAATTTTTTTACAAACCCTTGGGGGGAATACATGCTATTTTAAACGAACACAATGCTTTGAAATTGTATGCTATATGATTGTTTTATTATCACTAAGTACCATCCTTGCCAATCCAAGACCCCATATCATGAACCATTTAATCACTAGGATAGTGAGCGCGAATATTGTGAATAGGCCTAATGGGATTGACGAATCCCGTTTGTGTTGACCGGTTAGGCAAACAAACGCACTATATTTGAGACTTAGGTATGTCGGCAAAGTACCTACCGAGGTAACTCCACCGATTGATATTGGTACACGTTAACGTATTGGTTGCATGAGCTTAGTGTATAATAATAACCGTTTTGTTTTCCAACCATTAGTGTGAGTCTATAGCTCACACTACCAACATATTGTTTTCAACTACATAAACAAACTCTATGAATATCACTCAACCTTTGTGTTAACAGTTTTAAGCATGTATTTCAGGTGCATAATGATCAGGGATGGCACGGAGGGGCACGAACTCAATCAAGAAGGCTATTACTTACTTTATCATTCAAAAAGACATCAAAATACTTTATATTGATTTATTTTGTAAACATGGAACCTTTTGGGACCTATTTTGTAAACTCTGATATATTAACTTGAATGATAATTCCTTTTTAAAACGACTCAGTTAGAGATCGTTTTCTATTATTATGACTATTGTGCCGTTCGAGTAACACCCACTTTGAATTCCACTGCATCATTGAATTGGGGGTGTTACAGTTAGTGCTGCTGAGCCTGAAGTTAGTGCTGCTGCTACTATAATTGATGAAGAAGTTACTATAGCTCAAGCACTTACAAAGTTAAAGAGTATAAGACCTAAGGCAAAAGGAGTTGTGATTAAAGAGCCAACACCAGTATCAACAATAAAATCAACAACTACTTCACAATCATCAAAGGATAAAGGCAAAAGTATCCTGATTGAAGAACATGAGAAGAAATTTTTATCACTCAATCAGCAACAACAATAACTCATTAAGGATGAAGAACTTGCAAGACAGGTGCAAGTTGATCTTCTTGCTGAAGAAGAAGAGGCAAGAAGAAAGCAAGCTCAGAAAGAAGAAGAAGCAAGTCTTTCACTAATAAATTCCTGGGATGACATACAAGCAAAGTGTGAAGCAAGCCACATGTTAGCCCAGAGGATGTGGCAAGATGAACAGGAAGAGCTATCCTTAGAAGAAAAATCAAAGCTCTTCATGGAATTCTTAGCCAAGCGAAAGAAGTTCTTTGCTCAGAAGAGGACTGAAGCAAAGAGAAACAAACCACCCACCAAAGCTGAACAAAGGAAAGTAATGAGTACATATCTGAAAAACATGGATAATTGGAAGTCTAGTCAGTTGAAGAATCTTAGTTTTGAAAAGATAAAAGATCAGTTTGACAAGGTATTCAAGAGGGTAAATACTTTCATTGTTATAAATGAAGATGAGGTGGTAAGAGGTTCTAAGAGAGCAGGAGATGAAATAGAACTTGAAGGCAACAAGAAGCAGAAAACACATGAGCAAGCTGAGCAAACACAAGAGCAAACAGAGCAGCTTCAAGAAAGTGATGCAAAAGAAACAGCTGATCTACAACAATTGGTTGAAATTGAAGGACATGATGATGAATTTGTTGATGATGTTCCTTTCAAGACTAAAGTCCCTATTATTGATTGGAAAACTGGTTATCGTGGACAGACTGCATGGTGGGATATAGTCAGAGTTGGTGGACAGTCTCAAAGGTTTGTAACTTTTCCCCAAATGCTCAAAAATTTTGACAGAGAAGATTTGGAGACCTTATGGGCATTAGTCAAGGACAAGTATGGAGATTCTAGACCAGAAAACATTTTGGATAGAGTTCTCTAGGGAGACTTGAAGATTATGTTTGAAACTTGTCATGAAAATAGAGTTTGGCATGATCAATACTCCAATAAAGTTCTGATTTGGAAGCTTTTTCAATCTTGTAGAGTTCATACTGTGATGATGAGAGGACTTCAACTCTACATGTTAGTGGAAAAAGAATATCCTTTAGCAAAGCAGACACTTGACATGATGCTTAATGGTTCTATCAAACTTCATGTTGAATATTGAAGTGAAATGGTATATCAGCTTCTCAAGAAAATGGAGAAACAACTTTATGGGGCTGATTACAAGAAAATGAGGGAATAAGTGTTTGGAAGAAACCTCCTGGTGAAGGTTTAAGCTATGATTGAAACTTAATGATTTTAGAAGAAAATATCAAGTTTAGGGGAGGATTGTTGGGATTTAAAGCTTCCAAGGTGTTAATGTTGCTCATGATGTTAAGACTGCTCATGTAATTACAACTGCTCATGGTTTATACAAGAGAAATGCTCTAAGTCATTACTGCTGCTAGTTATAAAGGTTAATGCTGCTGATGAAAGTTAAGACTGCTAGAGCATATTAAGACTGCTAACAGACTTCAAGGAAAAATACTCTAAGTAGTTAATGCTGCTAGAAGGAAACTTAGTACTGCTAGTACTAAGTTAATGCTGCTAGAGATTTAATGTTGCCAGAACAAAGAGTTAATGCTGCTGATTCATTTTTTGTGTTGTTGAAGTATTAGAGTCGGTTATCATGTATAGTATGTCTAGATAAGTATAAAAAAGATTCTATAAAGATTTATCTTGTATAAAAAGTCATTGTAAGCCGACTAGGACTCCTTAGTCTATAAAAGGAGGTCCTAGAGCATAGAGATAGATACGTGTTTTACATATACTTCAAGGTTGTAAACCCTAATACTTTTGAGTATTCGTATTATATCAATAATATTGAAGTGTTTAGTTTGATAAGATTGTGTTCTTGTTTACTGTTTTATACAATACAAGGTTCTTCTTAAGATCAAATATAAAATTTTGCATTGTGTTTGATAAACTTCAAGGCAGTTTCTATACTTAGTTGTTTTAGATTTATCTATGATAACTAACCCTTACAAGCTAAGGAGTTCGATCAAGTTCATAACTGGGATCAACAGGCGCTTTCAAAAAACCAATTCTACACATTACTTAAGCAATCTTCTTGTTAAATTTCGGGAATACTTACCCATTATCTTATCAACTTAATGCACAAACTCATTCTAGGCGTCTTTCTTAAGGTTCTCACATAACCTTAACGCCACTATAAGTTTCCATTCACATCTAATCTCATTTCTTATGACATCTAACTTGTTTTAGTTTTTCACTTTCTCAATTCCCTACCCGTACTCATGTCGTATTAGATATGAATAAGCCCACTCATTTACAATTCATTATTTACATAGAGAGGCATCCCAATCTATGTAATTAAGGAATTATAAACTTACGGTTCGGCGATCTACAACTTATTTATTTAAATGAAAAGGCGTCCCAATCCATTTAAATAAGCAGATTATAAATCATCCTACTTAAGAATTTCCAACACAACATTCATACTTACTTTACTCTTCTTTCTAGCCTTGGATCCAGTCTCATCTTAGCGTTTCCCCAAAGGAAACTTGGCCTTCCCCGTAGGGCTTCGCCACTTAATCATACTATTTTGCAAGCTAATACTCATGCCACAAAGGCAAGCTAACAACCATGCCATGAAGGCAAGCTAATACCCATGCGCAAGCTAAAACCCATGCCATAAAGGCAAGCTATCAACCATGCCAAAAAGGCAAGCTAAGCTATCCCGAAGGATACTTCGACACATGCCAAGGATGTAGGCGAACCATGCCCATGAAGGCAAGCTAAACAACCATCCCATGAAGGCAAGCTAGGCCATCCCGAATGATGCCAAAACACATGCCATAAAAAGCAAGATGGGCTATCCCGAAGGATACCAAAACTAGAGCATCGGATCCAAGCTATGTTTACTTTAACTTCTTTACTATTCATCATTTACGTACTTTTATCATTAAGTACATACTATCGTTTCCTCAGTTCTCATTGCCTTAAGCAATTTCAACATTCGCTACCATGTTTACTTTCATCTAGACAAGTTTCTATATAATACTTGTCGATTTATCACATTTTCATTTTCATAATGCAATTTATCATTGATCCGTCAACACCAAGTTGACTCACACATTTCACTATATGCCATTGTATCACATTGTCCTATTTAACTCTTTCATGCGCATAAGTCTTACCTCTTATCATCATACATATTTTAAATACATTAGCATGATTTGATTCGTGTTTTACAATTCTTTCTAGCGCACTTCATATCACTTATGAATTCTAGTGCAATCTATCTCATTCACCACTTCTACGCATCACGCTTAACCATTTATTACTAACACATTTTACTTATCATGTTTTATATGTAACATGATCTCATCACATTTTACCATGCACTTTAACTTTTCTCATATTAATTAAGCATGTAAGAAATCATGCTTCAAGCATCTATTCATTATCATATCTAATCATTCATTCCGATACTGCAATCGCAATGAAACTCAATCCTGTCATTCTAAGCACCAAGCTATAGAGATACCTCACTAATCATTTTTTACTTTATCTCAAGCTTTTTAAGCATCTATGCTTTATCAAACACTTACCATACTTAACTTTTTCATATATCAATATGGTTTATCAACCTTTTAGCCACCATGTGGTCATCACACATAATGTGACAATTATAAATTACAATAGACTTAATCAGTGCTTCAAGTAACTTCTATCGTCAACCATATTCGCTTAATAAATATTATTCGCGCATTCCAACCAAGTCTTACACAATATGCATTCAAATGCATCAATCTTATATCATACACTTCTATGTATCATGCTATCAAGCACATTCACGTTTAACTGAGACATATAAAAAAAACTACCATAGATTTAACATCACATAAACAATAACACTTAACACTTATCCAACAAGTATTAAAACATTCATAATCATATTCAAATCATATAGTATATGGCTCGTATATCACATTGTATGAACAATCTATGTCTAAGCATCAACATATTAACTAGCCGCAAGTACTTGTCTACCTTATAACTAAGGTATTCACTTTCCACACCATTTACACATACGGCACACACAACTACAAGTGGTCTAAGTTTAGGCAACCCAAAATGGAAACCTAATTCACTTAAACCGAAGCTCTGATACCAAGTTGAAACACCTAGTGACCGATTTGACTAAAAATTTAAAACTTTTACGCAGAACGCTTTGACCCGTTACTGACCTCATGTCACACTTTTATAAAATGACTGAAATAAGTTACAAAACAGACATTGAGACTATTTTTAAAAGAAACTCGACACCAATACTTTTAAACGAGGGGTGGCACCCTAAAGTGCACTATGACCCGTCTTGTGCACTGAGGACCCCTAAGGTGCACTATAACCCCTCTTATGCACTGAGGACCCCAAAAGTGCACTATAACCCCTCTTGTGCACTAAGGACCCCTAAAGTGCATTATAATCCCTATTGTGCACTAGGAACCCCTAAAGTGCACTATAACCCCTCTTGTGCACTAAGGACCCCTAAAGTGCACTACTTTCTCAAAATGACCCGTAACACCTTTTAACATAAAATCAACACTTTAAACCTATATTTAAACGCATGTAATCCAAATTTAATTAAAAATATACCATATACATTGTTTCCCAAAATTCTTGACCCGTTAGACCCAAAATGGGTTAAAATGGACCTTGTCCCAAACACCCCTTTTCTTGCATAACCTTTTTATGCACTTTTGACCCATTTTCTGGAAAAACAACTTCTATAACTCGACAATTAACGAAAATTTCCAGAAATCATAAAATCTACATATTACATCATTTTCATAATCAATTGTGGTCTAAACGACCCATGATCATACACTTTACAAAGCTACGGGTGTTTTGCCAAACACCCCTTTTTGACCCATTTTCAATACAACTTGAGCATAGCTCATTTACACACTTAAAAGTTGGACTTTAACACTACAAAACATCATCACAAACCATTTACAAAACTTGGGGGTTCAACATTACTTCGAGCTCGGTATCTATCATAATTACTCATATCTTACCACTTTCAACCCGCACCCAATTCCTATGTCTTTACCAAGACTTTGCCTTCTTTACAAAGGTACCTACAAAACGGTTATGCAACTAAACCGTAAGCATTACGCTTAGTAAGTAAAAAGGATAATCACATGATATTATACATCATTAATCACATAAGCATCATTCACATCACATTAGTCCATAAGACTACTTTCATCGATACTTGCACATCACACTTAATACACATATCATCAATCAAACATAATTATTACATACCTCACATAATTACAATGGACTTAACCAAAACTTTGGCTAGTCTTGTCAAACTAGCCTTAAACTATTTTTAATCCAAGCATACTAAGCCAAATGCTTCATAAACCTTCACTATCATCTTCCACATAACACATATATGAATAAATCAATATAATTTGTAGGATCGTGTTATATGTTGATTATGTGATTCGGGAGGTCGGGGATGATGGAAGATTATGATATCCATGGTTAGAGAGAGAGTAGAGAGTGAAAGTAAAACTTGTGTTTATTGATTAATATGAAAGAGCAAATTACACACTAAGTCTCACCCCTCTATGGAAGTATGGAGGGGTATATATAGGTCAATATATGCACCACTTTACAATAATGATGTTTCTAGTACCCGCGTATATGCCTTACAAGATAACTAATGTAATCCCATAAATATCGTTCCATTTACGTGTTAGGAGCATTCCCAACAATCTTCCCCCAATGGGACGATATAAGGGATTACTTACAAGTGTTACAATATTTCCTACAAGTAAAAATATAAGTAAAATAAAGTCTTCATAAGCTCTTCAAATGCTGAGGAAGACTGCAGTTGACGCTTTTTGTCATCATCTTGTACCTCGGCTTGAGAACTTTTCTTCACTTGTAGGCAAATGATGTAATATACATGAACTGGATTAACTCCCCCCCCCCCCTAATTCATGCCGCATGTCTTTAGCAGCTTCTCTGTACACTTCTTTTTGGACAAGTTTTTGTTGGGTTTTATATTGAGTTGATAAGTACAAAACAATAAATGAACAAATAATGAAACATGAAGGACTTAAAAGACAAATGGAGAATTCTACAAAAAGATGAAGATTACAGAAGATATAGTTATGAGTCCTTTTGTAAACCTAATTGTCTATTATATAAAGAGATACAGGTCTTATGTTTTAGGGTGTGTCAAGATGTAAACACCAGGAAAACGTGTGTGTATATCCTAGGCGTGAGTTCTCTAATGTAGACGCCTAGGGTTTATGTTTGTTAAGCCTCAAGGATCTTATGATTCCTGTTAGATTAGTAACTATTCTACACTTGATCAAGTAGAATTGGGGCTTATCGTGTTTGTAATTGTATTGTTATGAAAATGATGACGAAGAAACCTTGTTCAATAACAATTGATTCTTTAACTGAATATTCCGCCTTTTGTTATTGTTATTCCTAGATGAGATCTAACAAATCTCGAGCTCTAAAAGATTCTCACAATTGGTATCAGAGCTCAGGGAGCTCGTGATCTAGGATTCTACAAGGTTTATAGTCGATGGAAGCAAGCAGATTTGAAGAAGGTATATTCGGATTAAGGTTTTTCTGAAAATCATTTTTAAGGTTTGCTCTTAATTATGTTTAAGATCGATTTGGTTAACATAGTTTGCTGTTACTGTTGTCGATCATTATTTTATGGTTAAAGGTTTTATTTACTCTAAAACGATGTTCAAGGCTGCTTTAAAACCCTAATTCGATGAAGTTATAAATTAGCAACAGGTAAGTGACACTAAAAAGTGTCACTAAAAGGCGTCGTCTGGATACTTACTATATATATATATATATATATTATATATTATATATATATATATATATTATATATATATATATATATATATCTTAACAGTTTGTTTGAAGATTCTGCTCATGGTTACTGGTGTTAGCGAATGGAGGGATGGCTACTGATTATAAGCCATTTGTGGTTACTGGGGGTACGAACTGGTGATACTACTGATGAGGAGATAGGGTTTTCTCTTTGTCAATTAGATGCTGCTACTACTTAACTATTGGTCGATTTATATTGTGAATGAAAAACCTAAACGAGCAGGAAGAGTTATATGCAAACCCAAATTGATCGAATTGATGTTGTTGGTTATCAGTTTGAACTGCTTATGGATTTCTATGCTGCTCGTTGCTTGGTTAGTACTGCTAGTTATTTTAGTACTGCTCAATATGGAACTTAGTACTGCCAAGGATGGTTAGTGCTGCTATGCTTGATTGTTAATACTGCTGAGATGTAAGGCTGGTATTAATACTGCTTATTGTTCGTTAATACTGCTACTTGAATTTTACTACTGCTACACTTGTTTGCTTGGTTTATGCTGAAAGTTCAAGTTTATTGATGCTGCTTGTACATGTTGAAGCTGCCATGGTACTTTAACGTTAGTACTGTTCGTTGAGTGTTTGTAATGCTGGCTTTCTTTTTAGTACTGTATTAATTGTTCGTTGAAGGTTTTTATCATTCGTCTCGTTTAGTGGATTGTATTGTCAAGTTGTTTACATTTTGTTTAACGATGATGATTTGAAGAGGTAATAGTTATATTGTAAGAAGTTATCTTTGGTTTCTCGAGTAATTTTGTAGATGATGTCTAGATACTACATGGTTTTGTTATGGTTTATTATTCGAAGATTCTTATGTTTCATATTGTTTAACTTTGGATTCAGGAAGTTTTGATAGGTGGTTTATAATACAGTATCATTTTAGGGGAAGGTTTGTTGTTACAATCATATCGTTATTTATAATTGTTTAGTTAAGGTGATTAAAATATGAATCTTCAATGATTAACTACATGGTGTTTAGTATATAATGGTGTTAGTTATTCGACAAATCTTAGGTTTCCAATATTACATTGGATTTCAAAGTAATTATTATAGGGTTTAATCAGATTTACATGCACCATTTAGGGGATTTTCAACTGTATATCGTATAACTACAGCTGGTTAAGTTATAGGTGATGTAAATATGAAAACAATTAGAGACATATTACGCAGTGTGAAAACACTACACCAACACGGATCCATGCAATGATCATCAATTTAAACAAACGATTAATACCTTGTAGTATGGAATGTCCCCAACAATAGACATATGAAAATTGATAAGAAACCCTTTAGAGATAGTTGATCTTATTTTAGTGTGAAACACACTACACGTCACCGTATGCCAATGGATGCTAGTCCTTTAACCCGTAACCGATCAAACACCCTTGAATGAGCAAGATACAAAAGTGAAAGATGAAAAAATAAAAACCCTTGTTGGGTTTGTATTTTTGCCATACAATATAATGGAGAGGGAGGGAGGAGATAGTTTTGGTTAGTTAGCTAATTGATAGGAGATTCATTAGCATTAACCCTTGACCAAAAATAAAACTAATCCCCTCCTTAAACCATGCATGTGGCCGGCCCCTATTGGGCTCAAAATGGGCTTCCCATTTTATTTTCAAGTCCAATAAAATAAGTTCATCACTTAGTTATCAGAAGCCCAATAGTGGTTCCTAGTTATGTACGGTTATTTATATATCGTAAATACAATAAACACGATACATAAAGTGGCACCTCAGTGTATATGTGTGTGACCCCATAGGCTCACATATGTCTAGCCATATAATTAGTCATTATGACACGAGCATACTCCAACATAAGTTTCTACTGTCTTGAGTTCATTTATAGTAAGCTTTTTGGTGTTCTTTATGGCGGGTAATTCGAGACATTGGAAGGTTGGATTGGAAGTGTAATATTGGTTCGTGGTTGTCAAGATCAAAGTTACATCTACTTAGCGTCTCCTAGTGGATAATGACAAAAAGGGGAAGAAATACATATAAGTTTTTCAACTTGAAGATCCTTGGTGGGACATGTTATGTAAGTTCACGAGTTGAGCTTAAGGGGAAGATTGTTTCATTCATAGAAGAATGTTTTGTAATTATCAACTAGGGGAAGATTGTTGTGTTTTATATTGAGTTGATAAGTACAAAACAATAAATGAACAAAGAATGAAACATGAAGGACTTAAAAGACAAAAGGAGAATTCTACAAAAAGATGAAGATTACAGAAGATACAGTTATGAGTCCTTTTGTAAACCTAATTCTCTATTATATAAAGAGATACAAGTCTTATGTTTTAGGGTGTGTCAAGATGTAAACACCAGGAAAACATGTGTGTATATCCTAGGCGTGAGTTCTCTAATGTAGACGCCTAGGGTTTATGTTTGTTAAGCCTCAAGGATCTTATGATTCCTGTTAGATTAGTAACCGTTCTACACTTGATCAAGTAGAATTGAGGCTTACCGTGTTTGTAATTGTATTGTTATGAAGATAATGACGAAGAAACCTTGTTATAATAACAATTGATGTTTTATTTAATCGGTTGCGTATATTGTTAATCTTTGTTATTGTTATTCCTAGAGCTCAAAACGATCTAAGGAGTTCTAACAAACTCCACAGTTTCTGAATCAGCTTCCCCCAAACTGACAACCGTCTTCAGCAGATTCAAAACCTTGATGTAGTTGACATGTCTTCTAACTTTTGAAGTTTTAAGTACGCAACGGAATTTGTAGACAACACAATAAACCACACCAAGCAAATCTGACTAGTCACTTTATCACAATTATACTTAATAAGAAAACTCCGTTCGGGGGTAACATGCAAGAAATCAGCAAGATCTTCTCATGTATGTAGGATACTTCACACTTCACAACCCGCGAAATTTGAAACGATTACACCAAAATCACAAAACTGAACCACTAATCATCTTTGCGGATGTCTCTCCGGTAGTTATAACATTGTAAGCTCGATCACGTAAACCTGTTATGCGTCCCCAATGTGCACATTTCTTCCCCCTGATTGCAGATACTCATGAAGAAAGAGTGTTTTCATAAAATAAAAATAAAAAAAGTTGAAAAAAGTATAAAGAACATCCACTCTCTTCCCCCACGATGTCTTGGCGGAATCGGAAGCATACACACTATGTTTACGATGGAAAACGGAGGCAGCGTAACCCCATAGTCCAATTTGTCAAACAAGTGTGAAGTACCATAAATCTCTATTAAGCTTAAAAATATCACGTGAGAACCAACTGTTGATAACATATCTACTGTTTTATACTCCTCTCAGCTAACTCTTTACCGACCCCATTATCATTCTGGCGGCTCTTTGTAGTGGCTACTGATGGAGAAAACCCAATATGACGAACTTGAGACTTAAGTAAAATAACCCGAACTTGTGACTTAAACTTGCACTAATGTCTGACTAAGAACCAATACTAAGAATTTCAATAAAGGTAGAATCATATACCCATCCAACCATCCTTAATTGTATATGAACTTCTCTCGAATTATCTCCAGCTTTTTGTGACACTTGAGCAATACAGCGTAACTCCTTTAAAGTGATAGTTATGCATGGTGATCAAACGGTATAACTAGATAAATCAAGTCTTACTCATTCTAACGGTTAAAAACTCAAACAAGGATCTCGAAGAATCATGCATCCAACCAACCCTGATATCTTCAGATACTAAGTACACACGCCCGTGAAATTCTACTTCAACCTCAAATAAATAATAAAGAATAAACCCCGTAGTCATCTCTTAGGGTTTAATACCCATGAACTAGCCTTTTGACGGTTTAAGTGAACTTTGATAATGGTTTTTCCCGATCTTGTCAAAAATGTATCCCCGTGAAATATTTGTAACACCAAAATACCATTTATCCAAAATACTACCAAAAAAATTAACAATAAAGTCAATAATTTAGTTTAACATTATCAGTGTTGTATTTGTCTTTGTTCGGCAAAACTAGTCCAAGCCACAAACCCATATCAAGCCCAATCTTATATCCGGCCCGTCACTAGTCCAGCCCATCAAAAAAAATGGAAACCCGGTCCAATCACAATACTAACCCAAGACACTCTTATATAACTTCAAAACCCTAATTTTGTGTCGTTATCTAACCCTAAACACAAATAATCCGCCCCTATCTTCACAACAAAACACAGTCAAACATTGTCTCTCCTAAAACTAAATCACATGCTCACTACTTATGAAACCCAAATCACAAACGCAAACCCTCTCTATGTCGTTTGTTATAAACGAAGATACAATTGAATACACCCTTTCTTTGTTCATTTCTGCTCAGATCGAACCACGAAAAAGGCTTAGAAAACTTTACATATGGTACACGGCTTCTTGATCAATTATAGGGTGGCGGGTAAGGTGTATGTTTTGTTGCATGTTTCATTTTGTTCTTGATTTAATCAAATAAAAGGAGAGAGTGAAACAACGTTGTTCTGTTTCTCCTTTTCAGACATTCAGATATTAAAGGAACGATGCTCTAAAGATCTATGATGATTTCCTTTTCGTGTGTATGATCTTTAAGATCTTTGGTTTTGTTTAACCACACGTTAAAGAGGCTGAGATCACTTCTTGTTTTAATTCATTCGAGACATAATTGGTTGGAGATGGATCTGCCTTTAGTTGTATGTTAAAGTTGACGTGAAGAGGTGTTGATGGGTTATAGGATTAGATTGAGTTGGTGTTGCTTGTTTCGATAGATGGTAGGCTGGTTTATGATCGATGATGTGTTGAGTTTGAGCATGCAATCCATTTAAGGATTGGTATTAAAAGCTTGAGCCAAACTGAGATCATTAGGTGTATAATGGTTAACTGCTCTGTATCTCCTTATTTTGTTTTCTTATTCTTGGCTCATAGATGTTGGATTGATGATGTTATACGAAACTGAAGTCCACACATAGAGTGTTTGGTATTTTTGTTGCGGCCAATGGTCTATCTTCATCTTCATCTTACATTTCTGTCACAAGTTCGATGACTTGTTTATATAAACAAGTTCGATGTTCCACCATTGCCACCACTTCACACAAAGCCAAGAAACCAAGGCTTAACATCAAACCAACAAATGAGATGATTCTCATTGATCTCACCTTAGATGATGATGATGATGTACACACACCAATCACCTCAACCAAATCAACCTCATCAATCTCTACACCTCTAGCTCCATCTAAGGCAACCACAACTAGGACAACTACATCATCATCCTCCAACTTTAGGATTTCATCATCCTTAACCCCACCAAGTCCAACTCATCCTCTAGCTCTCACACTAACCCTATCACCTACATCACCATTTGAACTTGGTACTAACACATCATCCTCATCACTATCACCATCACCACAACCTTTAATGGGTCATCCCATCCTTTATCCCCTACAACCACATACCTTGAGTTGTGCTTGTTGTCACCACAACCAAAATCTCATCATGAGCCTTAGAGATGAGTTAAGCTTTAGGTTTTCATACCTTGAGCATCTCCTCACACCACCAATAGGCCCCATCATCCTTCCACCTCCACCACCACACAATAGCCCAAACTAAACATACTTATGTTTAGTTGTTCAAATAAATACTTAGGAACCTTTTGAAGTTGGAAGCAATTCTTGAAGCCTCATACTACTATTGATGTTTATGTGTCTTCTTGTTATTTAATTTGCTTCATTGTTGTAGTCATACTCATGTATGACATTTGCTTTATGTTTATGAAATGGGCTTTAATATGGTTGTCTCATGTTTATGTGGCTACTTAGCAAATTTTTGTTGGATATTTGTCAAAAGTGCTACTTGTTAGATATTGTATATATGTCTTCTAACTTTGTTTTGTAGCATGAATCATTGCTCGATTCCTTGGTGTTCTCCAAATGAGGGGGAGTATACATCAAGGGGGAGCCTTGCAACCTTTTTGCTTCGAAAAAAAGGGGGAGAAATGGGAGTAAACTCATTAAAAACTTGTTAAAACTAATTTTAACTTAAAATGAGTTTATGTTTTATCATCATCAAAAAGGGGAGATTGTTGATGCAAATAATGTTCTAAAAACGTTATTTATATCTTTCGATTACTTCACGTTTTGAGGATGACAAAATGTGAAATCACGTTACGTTAAAATTAACGTATACAAGTTTTTAATTGAAAGATCCCGTTTCTACGCAAACCACTCTAGAACAAATTTACAAACTTGACAAATGATCAAAGAAGTGATTTTGGGTTTTAAGACTTCACATTTTAATGTGACAAAACATTTTTTCAAAAATATACATGACAAATTATTTTTGAATAATTAAGAAATGTTTTAATGGAAAAATAAGTTTAAAATTCATAACAGCTATTTTTCCCCCCAAAATCAGCTCCAAACTTCCCCAAATAAGTTTTCACCAGAAAAGACAAAATTTGGAGTGTCTTTTTCTGGGACGGCTCCACGGTTCCACTAAATTTAGTGGAGCCGTGGGTGATTTAGTGGAGCCGTCCACCTGTAACGTTCAGATTTTCTCTGCCTATAAATACCAACCCACTTCACATATTTTAGGCACCCTTTCACATACAGAAACTTCTGAGTTTAAATCCCTCACACCATTTTCTTTTCTTGTTCATTTAGTTTAGTTTTTCTTTTGTTCAAGAGTGATCCAATCATCCAACATAGAGATCCTCTTCATTCCTCTTCAATAGCAAGAGAAGAACACAAAGTATCCAAGTTGATACAAGGTGTTGTCATTCCTCTTCAAGTGCAAGAGAAGAACTCAAGGTATCCAAGAAGATACAAGAGTTATAGTTGTTAGGTTGTTTGTAACATTTGTTACATACTTGATTGTATCATAGCATACATCAAGATCATTTTTCTTTTGTGAGAGTGTGAGTGAAGATCATTGTGATCTTATAAGAGATAGTGAACATCTCTTGAAGCCATTGGGCTTGTGTGATTGATCAAGAAGATCAAGGGTCATTAGGATAGTGTTAGTCAAGTGAGTGTTGATCATTGTGATCGTGTCAAGATCTTGGTGATCTCTTGAAGCCATTGGGCTTGAGTGTTTGATCAAGTGGATCGTGGTAGATTGGTGCTAGCTAAGATTAGCACTCGACATCTAGCTTAGTGTCGGAAATAGGATAAGCGACGTGTACGGTTTTCTCCGCCTTAAGGGAGGTTGTTGACATAGTGCTTGAAACTCTCGAGTGTAGTACCCTCGGGGAGTGGAGTAGGGCGAAGAGGTGCTTCGTAGCCGAACCACTATAAATCCTTTTGTCCCGATTTGATCTTTCCAACTTTTCTCTTTACTTACTTTACTTATTATTAGTTAGTTTAGTGTGTAGTTCATATTGGTGTTGATTGATTACACATAAGATTCGAATCAAGGTTTTTAATAAGTGAACTTTTAAGAAGATTTTAAAAGAACTTAAAAACCGGTAAAACTATTCAACCCCCCCTTCTAGTTTTCCACACATCTCAGACCACCTTATTTTCCCTCTTCTCTCCCAAACGACCAAAAACACATACTCTTTCATTCTAGGTTTTCACCATCCTCAATCTCAGCCTTCTAATCATTTTTGTAAGTAATTATATCTTTTTAATTTCTCCCAAATTGATTCTAGGGTTTTGATTGTCAAAAATTGATTCAAATGGGTTTATGTTAATTAGATCATTCCAACGATGTTATCATACAAATTAGATATCTTTTGATGATTTCCTTTAAGGAATGCATTCTACTATAAACACCCAAACTAGTTTTCACAAAAACCTAAATGATTGTTGGAGTAATAAACAAAAATGTCTTAAAAGGATGTTTAGCATTGTTATACTAGTTAAAACGTAACTTGTAATAATAGACAAGTAAAATTACCAACCATTTTTCTCTTAAAATCCCATTTGGTCGATTTTTTTGATAAAGAGTATCTCCACATAAGACATTCATTTCCCTAGAACTTACCTAGTTCAAAAACATTCACACACTAGACACACATTTGCTGAATAGATTTTATCCTAATATAAATACGTATTCAATTCTTTTTGGATTGTATTGGTCTCAAGATGCCACACATATATGATTTGATCATCATCTAACCAACCTCTACATTCCAAATATCTCATTAGAACCTTACAAACCTATAGACTTTGTTCATAGCTTTAAAAACCTTGAGTCACGTTATATTCACGAAGGTCGAATTCTCGACCCCACTTTAATCTTTCATGAAAAAATTGACAGAGCCTTTCGAACCATAGGTTTTGAGTGTCTACTTACTATCAACGAACAAATATGTCCACATTTCATGTTAGAATTCTTTCGTCAAATTGAACTCTTACATAACGAGGATCAATCCTTTTCTCTTTGGTTTTGGGTACACAACTACAAGTTTCTCTTACCTCTCGAACAATTCGTTCAAATCTTTGGAATTCCAAATTATGGGCAATATGCCTATACAGAAGAATTTTCTCTTGACTCTCTTAATCAAGAGGAGAATGGTCCATACCACCCATACATCCCCTCTCTAGGAGAATTGACTAGCCTTCTCTGTAATTCATCATGTGTCAGGTATCCTAACAGAATTCGTATGCTTAAACTTCGGTACGTTCTACAACCTATGGCGGTTAACTTACGAGAAAATGTCTTGAGTCTAGTAAGAGATCGTGAGTATCTACTGGCTTCTTGTGCTCATATGCTTTATTGCATTCTAAATCGAAAACCATATAACCTTGCTTAATTCTTCGCTAAGGGAATTGTACATCTCAAAGGATACTTGAAACAAACTAATACCCTATGGGATGTTCCTAACCCATCTCTACCATTACTTCATGTATACTCACCCATATCTTCAAGGTCCTCAATATTCACTTGTCAATAGGGTGATGGAACCTTTGAATGAGTCACATATAACATCCTTTCTCATTCCCGAATCAACCATCAACTTTGCATTCCTTGATGATCCATCAAACGATGACAATGAGTAAAGTAACAGAGATTAACTCAAGTCAAATCATGATATAGTGAAGAGATTGACTATGAAAATTGTGATATGGTCAAGTATGGTTGATTTTTAAACTATTGTGGTATTTTTATGTTTGTACTTTGTTGTACTTAGAATAGTTACTCTGTTGACTACTTTATTGAACATTTGTAGTCATACTACTTGTGTCTAGGAATTTTTATCATATTTGATCATATATCAAATATCGGATTTAATCTTGTTTGATTACCTATTTGTTTATCTTACTTGCTCTCCTTGCTATCTTAGACTAGAATTCATTTATACTTACTAATAGAACCATAAGTTTTGAAATGTTATAAGTGCGTACGATTTGGCGAACTCACTGTGATGTTTTAGTCCCCAAACGCTGGATCCCTTTGGGATAACCTGTCGGATCCCTTCTAGAAAGGATCCGGAGGAACCGGCCAAACAGAGCTGTGTTTTATACCTCTGTACATCTCTCTCACCTTATTTACCCTATTAGATCAGTTTCTTGTGCCCTATTAAGCACAATTGAGCTATCATTAATCTCAGTAGTTCCCATATTTTCTTATGGATGACTTAGGATTCTTCTAAGATGTTTATGATTTATTATTTCTCATATACTCACCATTTTTCCGCTCTGATACTTACACCTTCCTTCTCTCATCTCAATCCACTTATTTTCATAATAATTATATTTTTCATATATTTATTTTACCCATTTTACCCTCAAAATGCTCTTGAATCAAATTTTCATTTCTTATAATTTTTAATAAATTTTCTATTTTTCTTCTTAACCACTCTCTGATTCCTATCTCCATTAACCACTTCCTAATCCAACTAGTTTCTTCCTTGATCATTTATTAGCTTTCTTTCGCTCTCATTTACCTATAAACCCATTACTAGTAATATCTCATCATTAGTCTTAAGTGATCAGAACTTCCACTATTTGAGGCACCTCCTTACACTCATTACCTGAAGCTATATAGGCTGGAGTTAGTTAAATCACAATCATTTCTCTTCTTATCTATCTCAGTTACCCGGATCCCTTGGCTAGAGCTAGCTGCATCCCTTTTGCAAAGGATCCGGTGGACCCGGGCAAACAAAGACAGTTGAAAACCTTTTTAATCTTTTAAAACTCTCCTTTATCCATTTTAAACACTCAACACTTCTTTAATGATCTTCCTAGAAAATTGTAAACTCAGTAGTTGACATTTGTGCATGCAGATGATTGCAATTTGAAGGATTTTAGTGGTTTAGGCTTTAATTTCCTTACTTGATCTTTCCCTAAATAAACCACATGTGTTTGTGCTTCTATTCCACACCTCAAAACACCATCTCTCTCAGCTGAAATATCATCCTTCTAAACATTTTTCACCATGACTAAAGTACCAAGTGCTCGCTCCTTGACTAAAATCCCTCCTAGAAAAACCGCCCGTATTGTGTATGAAATCTCATCAACCGAATCTTTACCCATTAAGAAACCCTCACCTAACAACATACAAACTCCACCTTCCATTGAACCAACACTACCACAACTTGCTCCTATCAAACCATCGGCATCACTTGCTTCCACTAAGCCAACAATTTCACTCTCACATATTAAACCAACCTCTCAACCATTTGCTAAACAAACACCTCAAATCACTCCCATTTCTACCCAACCAACAAGAGTTTCTCCTCTTGAACCAAGATAACTCTCCTTTACTACACCTCATTCTTCACCACATCTATACATGAATTATTTAGAGGATTTGCCTCCTAGACCTTCTAATCCACCACCATTTCCTATACTCTCATCCATAGAGAAAATGGGTACACAACAATCCGAGTTGCATATACACACCTCATTACATCTACCTCCAACACATTCACCTAATCCAACATCAACCATACATCCCTTAACCTCAAACCTACTTACATCAACATCTAGATTACCACCACCAATAACACACTTGTCCTTTCCTTCTACATCTTTGTTTGGCCCATTTTGGGTAATGAAAAGATATCAACCACCTCAACCAAACAACATAGATGATGACACATCTCTACCTCCTCCACCCACACAACCAACTTCCGTTGAGCACCCACAACCTTCTATCTTAGGTCCATATACCTTAAACATACCTCCACCACTACCTCCAAGTCATGAAGAGACTTGCTACCATTGCCAACAAACTCAAACCTTGGTTCATGAAGTACGCGGTGAAATGCGTTTCATGTTCTATCACCTCTTTGAACGTCTTGATGACGTCAACAAACCTAACCACCCGTATAAACCTTGAAAAGAAGTGCAAGCACAAGTGGTCATCCTCATCTTCGCTATCTAGTTCTAGTTTAGCCTTAGTCTTTCTCTTTAGGATATCTTAAGGGTTAGATCATGTCCTTAGTCTTAGAGATTGGTCATCTTTGCATCATTCCTCTTATTTTTATTACATGAATCTACTTGCTTAAATGCTTCTTGATTATGTGAGAATATTAGTATGATTATGACTTTATTTCTTGGTCTTTCAGCTTTATTTTTCTTAAAACTGCTGCTAACAAGTTGCAGGTACCCGGATCCCTTGATTTATACCTGGCGGATCCAGGCACTCAGAAGCAAAACTGAGCCTTACTTCAGCTCATTTTCTGCAAAAGTCATTCTATATGCTTGCATTCTAACATTTGTTTTGTAGATTTTCAAACATCACTTGGAGTACTTGATTCCCTCATTAAGGGGGAGCTTTCGTCAAAGCAAAATCATTGCACATTTTGCAATGCACTCGTCTTAGCCTTCCTAAATACTTGACGCCCTCACCAAGGGGGAGCAATCGTCAAGGGGGAGCAATCGTCAAGGGAGAGCAAATATGCATGTCTCTACCTTTCTTATCTCTTCTTCTCTTATCTCTGTCTAAATTCTTGCATTTGGGTTAGTTTCTTTTCGACACTCTTTTTGTTTCAAGAAAAAAGGGAGAAACGATTAAAAACTTAAATTCAAAATTTACAAATTTTGCTTTTTACTTAAAATAATTTTATGTTTTGTCATCAACAAAAAGGGGGAGATTGTTATTACAAATAAACCGTAAGAACGTTTATTTATATTTTACAATCTTCTTATGTTTTGTCGATAACAATCGTAAAATCATTTTAACGAAATAAATAAAACACATAAAGTTTTGAGCCAAAACCCATGGCTCATTGCATGACATCATGTATGAAATAAAAAATGGGTAATATCCATGACCCATGACCCAAAGTCCATAACACATAACCCAAGATGTCTTTTACATCATGCATGACATCACATGACCCATGGATCATAACCCATAACCCAAAACCCGGAATTGTAACCCAAAATCCAGACTGGTACTACCAGATAGTCGGATCCCTTGGATTACACTAGCCGGATCCCTTTGGGAAAGGATCCGGCGGATCCGGCTGAACAGTAACATGTTTTGCTTATAAATAGTGAGTCATTTCTCCCTTTCTATGCACCCTTCTTAGGGCCTGTTTACTTGAATAAGTGCATATAAAGATTGTGGGGTCATACATGGGGTCCGCGTCTGTTTCTTCCTCTTATTGGGGAGGAGATGAAATTTTATGCTTGTTAGCTAAGGGAATTTAGTAGGCCCCATTTAAGAAAGAAATATTAAATTATGTTTCGTGGGTCCACACATATTAGCTAAGGGATGATTAAGTGCTAAAGAAACAGCCCCTTAGATATATCTTCTCTCTATATTCTAACCTCTCTAACCTCAGATCTAAGGATCTTCTATGTAGCTTTTCTCTTAGTGATTCTCTAGGTTCCTTTTAAAGGTGAGATCACGACCTCTAGAAGACTTGCAAGCTCGAAGGCATAGGTTGCCAGGCTTCGTCATCATCAAGACCATTGAAGTGAATCTTCTTGTTGATTCTTTTCATTTGTCCAAGACTTGTTGTGTTAGTTAGTGGTGTTGGGATTAGTTCCTCAATTGTAAAGGAACTATGTATCTAGCCTTGTACCGGATCAAGTGTAGGCGACATAGGTTTGGTTCTACCTCGTGAAAGAACTCGGTATCTAGTCTTGTACCGGATAAAGTGTAAGCGACGTAGGTTTGGTTCTACCTTGTGGAAGAAACCGGTATTTAGCTTTGTACCGGAAAGAATGTAAGCGACGTTGTGAAGGCTTCTCCACTGGTTTAAGGAGTTTGTGGTGTGTAGTGATTACAAACTCTCGAGTTGGGTACTCAGGGAGTGGAGTAGGGCAAGGAAGGTGACCTTGTAGCCGAACCACTATAAATACTTGTGTTATGGTTGTGTCTTTCTTTCTCTATCTCATAGCGTAGTTTATATACATCTAACTATCAATATCTAACACATCAAAAATAGATTGACATAAGTCGATCTAAAAGTTTTAAAACATAGTTTTAATTGATAAAATTATTCAACTCCTATTCTAGTTTTCTACAGTATTGATTAATTCTTTCCTTCTTGGAGCCTCCAAAATGGATAAAGTTGTAATAGTTTTTTTTATCAAAAGCTTTTCTAGAAAATGTCTTTGCTTCAATGTAAAAGCCTTCAAAAAACTTAAAATCAATTAAAAATACTCAAACTAATGAGGAGAAAGGTTGAAATAATATGGCTATAACTTGAATTTCCCTGATTTATAGCATAAAAAGTTTTCCATTATAATGGTGAAAAGCTTTTTGAAAAACTTGTTGTAATAGTAAAAAACTGTTCAAAAAGCTCTTATTGAAGATGCTATAAAAGACTTTCTGAAAAGCTATATGTAATAATGATAATTTGTGCATAAAGCTTCATACAATTTATATACAAATAAGTTGATAGCATATATGGTTTTAAAAATCAGACCGGATCAACAGGTTCCACCGGGAACCGGTCATCGGTTCGGCTAGCCAATAAAAGTCGTCCGAAAACGAACCTGAGAGGACCGTCGGAACCGGTAAAAACGGGTGAACCGGGCCGTACTGGAATCTTTTTTTTTCTTCTTGTTTTTCTCAAATTAATCAGCTCGTTATTGTTATTTTGGTGATGCCTGAACATTAATCACAAAGTACCCACCGCCACAAGAGAACTTAAATTCAATTTTAGGCTCATTCACTAGGCTAGCTCGTTATGATAGAGTTGAGATCAATATAAATCTCATATTTGTCATAAATCAAAAGAACTAATTTTAGCCATCCATTTTTCATCTAGATTAATAAAAAAACATTTTTCACACTTTTTTTAAAAAAACAATACATCTAGCAAATGATAAATCTTCAAACTACAAAATCGTGACAAGAATTAAATTATCTATCCATAGATATGCATTTCTCTATACTTTCGACGATTTTTTTTTTTTTTTTTTAATTTTCGCCCAGAAAAATCACATATGATTTGTAAAAATCACATGTGATTAAAAATCACATGTGATTTGTAAAAATCACATGTGATTCGTAAAAATCAAATATCACATTTGATTTTTACGAATTACATGTGATTTTTTCAAATCGTGTGATTTTTCTGGACGGAAATTTTGAAAAAAAAAAAGTTCGTCGAAAATATATAATAATGCATATCTATAGAAAGATAATTTAATTCTCGTCGCGATGGTATGATTTTTTTCGCGTAACGATTAACGGTTTGCGAGATGTTTAATTTTTTAAGAAAAGGTGAAAATTTATATATTTTGTTTTGATCAAAAAATAAATGATTATAATTGATTAACTGCATATATGACAAATTTGAGATTTATATTGAACTTTTCCTGGTCACGAGGGAAAGTCGTATTAGATAGTGACAATGACCTCGTTAAAGAAGTGTTTTTGGAACCTACCATCACTCTATCACGTGCTTTCATACCTTTCTTTTTCTTTTTCTTTTGTCACAGATATCCTCCATATATCCGTACCATTTAGGGGTGTTCATGGATCGGGTAATATCCGCAGTAACCGAAAACCGAAACCGAACCGAACCGAAAATAACCGAACCGAATTCTTAACCGAACCGAATTGGTCAAAACCGAACCGAACCGAACATTTTATTCGGTTTATGGTTCGGTTATGGGTTTAGGATATTGACAACCGAACCGAACCGAAAACCGAATTATAATTAATATTTAATATTTTTTATATATTAATTAAAAAAATATAACTTGACTAACCCTAGGTCCTATGATGTTAGGGTATTTTGTGTTCAATAGATGTTAAAACTTGTCTAGGTATGTCGTTTTGCATATATTTTGGCATACCGTAATGGGGACATGTGCTATGATTAGTTATTTTTTAGGAAAATTTCGGTTTTCGGTTTTGACCCATAACCGAACCGAACTTCGGTTCGGTTCTCGGTTCGGTTCGGTCACAAATATTTTCGGTTCGGTTCGGTTTTCGGTTATGACCCAAAAAAATTTTTTAACCGAACAACCCGAACCGAATAAACCGAATACCCGAGAACCGAACCGATGAACACAGATATCCTCCCTAATCCGTACCATTTAGATGCATATGTCATGGGGTCACCACAATTTATTGGCTCAGACAACAATATCCAACGAATTAAAGTGTTGGTATATATCGTACTAATGAGCATATAACGTTTTTCAGAAAAAAAGAAACACAAATAATGTTATATTCGGATGTCCTTTAAAAGGTTTTGTAAGAATATCAGAAATGTTTGATTGATTTAAACCAATAAATCAAAGGATGATGGAGAATAAGTTTTGCACATATAACGTTGATAGCTATTGGGAATCCAAAACTTTCCATTAGAGCACTCCCAACGGGAGCGTTAAAGCCGCGTTAAAGTGCGTTAATGGTTGGGAGGTACCTGCGTTAACGCAGCGTTAAGGGACCACGTTAAACCCTTAATGCTGCGTTAAGGGTGAGTTGCGTAAAAAAAAAAAAAAATCACTTTTGGCCCCTTAAACGGCTGAGCTAGCCGTTAAATTCAAAAAAAAAATTACATTTTCGCCCCTTGTATTTTATATCCGTTAGGTGAAAACGGCTAGTTGTAAAAAAAAAAAAAAAAAAAAAAAAAAAAAAAAAAAAAAAAAAAAATCAAAACCATTTTCACTCTCCTATAAATACCCATTTAACACCACATTTTTTTTCACACTTCCACAAATCAATATACTACATCATATACTTTCATCTTCAACCTTCCACACACAAAAAAAAATGTCCGGCTTCAACCTAAACGACGGCGAAGATACCTTCTTTAATCTCCTAAACACCGGGTGGAATAACCCAAACGCCGGGTCATCTTCAAACCCAAACGCCGGGTCATCTTCAAACCTGAACCCACTTGGTTTGTCGAGCCAAGAAGTTTACGAACAACATCAACAAATGTTATATTACGAACAACAACAACAAGCAAACCTAAACACCAATTTCTCCAATCTTCAATTCACCCAACATTTTTTTTATGTTGTAGGTTTTTTTTTTCGTTGTTATTTTTTTTTTTTTTTAATTTCGTTGTAATTTTTTTTATTAAGTATGTAATGTTATGTTTTTTAATGAATTTTATGTTTTTAAAAAATGAAGTATTTATAAGTTTAGGGGTTGAATTTAAAAATATTTGATATAAAGGTGAGTTAAGGTGTGTTAAATGTGAGTTATGGTTGGAAGTGTTAAAGTTGAGTTAAAGGTGAGTGTGTTAAAGCTGACGTGGCATTGTGTTAAAGTTTAAACCTGAGTTATGGTTGGGAGTGCCCTTAGAAGGATTAGGGGTATGTCAGGTACTGTTAGGCTGAATATAGTGGTGACCTGCCACGACTTTGGCACAGTGGCGAATAAGTTAATTTTTTTTTAATTCAAATATTTTAAACAACAAATTTAAATTTTATTAATAATAAAACGTAAACATTATAATACTAATTAAAAAACTTAAACTACTAAAACTTAAACATTACAATACTAATTAAAAACTTAAGCTAATAATCTAATTTGTAGCTTGTCTTGATTGCTGCCTTAATATCCATAAGTTCTTGTTGTTGTTGTGGGGGCAAATTTGGGTTGATTTATGAATTGTAGAAAATTATGTTTTTGTCTCGTTTCATTTGGGCCATCAATTCAATTTGCAGACGCTGAGCTCATTTTCTGCATTTTCAAGTCCTCGGCTCCCCTCATTGCAATTTGAGAAAGTGTCAATTTTTTTTTTTTTTTTTTTTAAAGTTTTTTTTTTTTTTTTTTTTAATCCAAACGGTAACATTTTGTTTGCTTGTGTGTATTAAAGTCGATCATGTGGCCGACCAAGTAGGGTTTTGTTTCGCTCGACGACCGATGAGGACCAACCGACCACAATGGGCCGAACGAAGTCGACCGATCGGTCAACCAACCCCTCGACCGACCCACTGTCACCAGCCTTAGTGTTGCTCAAAGCTTTTATTTTTAGACATGTTTGAAAAAATAGTTGTAACTGAAGCTTATATATATTCTAACAAATATATTACTGTCAAAGTGAAAAGTGAAAAGTGAAAAGTTAAGAAAGTGAAATGTTGAAAAAATTAAAAAAGAAATGTTAAAACAATTAATTATGAGCAATTTCAAATATTAATACATATATGTTTCAAAAGGAAACTATTAATACATATCGAAAACTGGATTGACCCGGGACGCTTCAAACCCGGCAAGTTAACCCGTTTTTTCGACACAACCCGATAGTTTAAATTGACCCGTTTTTCCGACCGGAACGGTTCAACCGGTTGAACCACCCGGGTTGAACCAGGTTTCAAAATATTATGTTTAATCACCAAATCCTCAAACTTTTATTATTTTTCGTTTATAACCCATAAACTTTTTTTTTATCACTAAAACTATCTCCCGCTATAAAATCTCGTTGCTATGTACGAGTACTCGTCTAGTATCATTTAAAGGTTAATAATCTAATTAAATATTTCAAAAGCTCTAACACTTCTCAAAAGCTACTTGAAGTAACTTTTAATAGGAGAGCTAATGAAATTTAAAAGCTCTGTAATACTTTGCTGCTAAAATGTTAAAAACTACCTTATCCTAAAAGTTCAAGTTTATAAGCTCTTAGAAGCTCTGCATCAAACATGCCATACCGTAGTAACGTAGCTGGGCTTTCCATAATTAGTATTCGAATCACAACGAAAAGGAACCATATTTTGCAATCAGATGAAAGCATGTCATGAAAAATCAATGTTCTTAAAATTAATCCAAGACGTCATTTGTGATCTCACAATTTGAAAAGTTTATTGAAAGGATCAACCAAGAGGCAAGCAACATTAATCTATAAGATATTTTTGCTCGTTGTGTTTCCAAAACTATGCATGCATTAACTTCTATTGATATATAGTACGTAATTTATTAGCAATTATTATATGAATCATTACAAATGAATGTATCGAAATAAATTGCATGGTTCATTAGAGATTAATGATTAGAAAGCCCTTAAACAAGAAATTTGATGGTTAGAACTACTTATTTTAACATATTTCATTCCTTAAGTAGTCTTAACAAACAAGATAACTAGTTTATGACAAAATTATGATTATGATGACAACATTATCCAAATTATTTAGAAAAAAGACAACTACATAAAGTGAAAGTACATACATAGGTTTATAGATATACATGAGAATGGGATGTGGACCATTTAGCCATTTAAAGTTGATCCCGTCTTCGAAGGGACAAACAAGTGAGGGTGTGGAGACCACAAATGGACTGTACATAGTTTTTTATTTAATGTTATCTTGAATGGGTTAGACATTGAGACGTAAAAAAGATAAGAAATGCATCACATATATATGCGTATAAATGTAATGTATATATGCAACATAACGGATTCTTATTAGTCCATTTGCACATTAACTTGACATAATTTGTAATTGTGTGACTTAATCCGAATTCACAATACTTGAAATTGTTCCCGATCTCAACATAATTTTACATGACTATTGACGATGTATAACTTGTTTAAATTGAATATACCAAAAATGTGGTGTGTACGTACATAAGTAGTATAATAACTAATAAGTAGTTATATGTCTCATGCACATCTTTAACTACTCTTTTTTTTTACCCAAAATAAAACAAAATTCCTTTACCATTTTCTCACAACTTTCAAATATGGCATACTTTTAAGTGAGTAAATGTATTCACAAATTATACTCTGTATATGGTAGATTAGTTTATATATGTGATCAATCTTTAGTAATTCAATCCATAATACCGCAATATAGTTGTGATCTCAATTAAGTTCTAAAAGTTTCGACTAACTCGAAAAACACAATTGTGAAAACACATAAATACACATGTCTATCTATTAATATAATATCTTGCATGTAACATGCTAAATGCTCTTTAGCCAAATTAATAATCGGATTAATCACACTAAAACATGCAATGTTCAATGCACATTGAATGCAAAGTATATAATTTTAAGGGAATTAAAAATATTATTTGCGGATCCTGGAGATATTATTCTTTTACCAAGCATTTAAAAATGATAAGGTAACTAACATGGAGAACATAAACAGTATATTTAATATGGTTAGCAGTTAAGTGTCCGTTATTTGTTTTTCTTTCTTTAATTCCTTCAATTTTGAGGGTGCCTTTAAAATTTACAGAAAACATATAGTAGTATTAACTTTGTCCAGTTGTTCATTATAGGTTCCTATGAAATATTAGAGTTAAAGTTTTGACTTCTAGTTTTAAATTTTATGCATAATAAATGTCACCCAGATGTAAACTTTGATGTTACACATGTTGACTAGCATGCTTAATCTGCAAGTATGGCTAAATTTATGTGAAGTCTTTACCCGATTTAATTTTATATGACGGAAGACTCAAATCTTATTGATTAGTGTGCCAGAAAATCAAAACTACTCATGGTTAAAAAGAAAGAAAAAAAAAACGAAAGTAACAGTTGCCATTATTTGAATGCATTGTACATATAAGTAAACATGCCAATCATGTTTCTACATACGCAATTCGAACAAGTAGCTTGAAACATATTTAGATTTGAAGCTGCCTCATTAACCAAATTCTAGAAGTCAAAAGGGACTCGTTGTTGAGCATTTTAAAGCTTTCATAAGCTTTCAAAGCTTCCAAAGGTCATTAGCTAGCAAGCAACAACTTTAGTTCAAATCGAATAATATTACTTCTATCTAGTTCAAATCTCTAGATGATATTGGTGGTATATTTGGTTAACTAGATTGTGATATTTGGGGTAATGTAAACAAGTGTTTGGTTCATTGTATGTCGTTTCTACAAACACATTTTATTTGTTATGAAGCCGACAGTTGGTAGTTTCTTCCTTACTTCATGGAATTGTGCAAAACCATGCATATGCATGTATGTGGTCAAACATCAAGAGCTAATCTTTTTTAATGTAATCTTAAATATTTGTTAGATCAAGTTTAATTGTCAGTATTGTTTATAATTATATCTGTTGCCTGTAGTTTTTTAAACAACCATTGTAAATGCTTTTAAATGAAGGGTATACTAATGTTAACTTTTAAGATTGTGGTTAAGAGGATAAGTTACATAAGAACGCATGGACGATTATATATAATTGAATGCGGATATTTATTAATGTGGAAACGATCAATGAAACAGTGAATTCTGAACAAATAGTTCATTCTTTAGGTAAAGGGTTACCCGGTGAATATTATTAAAGAATAATAAAAACAATACAATGAAAGTTCAAAAGCCGATAGCGAATCTAAAGGCCTCTAAAGATGAAAAGAACATCAAAACGTCCAGGATAAAGAAACCAAAACACAAATACGACTAAATAGTCATAGTAAATGTTCTATTCCCTCCTTATATGAACCACATCAGCCGAATTCTTCATATTGAGGGACATTAACTTTAACCGTGTTGTTGAGAAGATTAACTCAAAGATTTGATCAACTTGACGCGCCTTCTTCTTGAAAAGCCTATTATTTCTTTCTTGCCAAATGTAGTAGATCGTAGCACAAAAAAGAACTTTAGCCACAACAACTCGAGCCAACCTTTTGTGAGCACTAGACTGGATGGCATTAACAACCGACCTCCAAGAGTTTCCAATATCAGGAATGCAGATTAAAACTTCCCCTTTTGCCATATCTGAAGGGAGATACCACACTCGAAGAACAAGTGTAAATTGCAAAGCGGGCACTTCATGTCTTCCAAACTAACTGAATTCGCTACTTCCCATGCTCAACGTTTTAAGTCTTCAGCTTTTTACCAATAAGTAACCATATAAGAAATGCATGGTAGGGGATGCATTGTGAGAACCAAACAACATCGAACCATTCAACCTCAGGAGCATGAGGACGAATGGCTTGCCAAGCTTGAGCAACAGAAAAATTAAAAAGATTTCCCTCGATATCCTTCCACCAAAGTTTATCCTTTACATCATTGAGCGCAATAGGAATATAGGAATTTAGTACCGGATATTTATTATTCGATTCGATGGGCCACTTCCACTGGGAGTCACACATCAGGTCTTGCACCTTACTGTTCAACGTGAATCCCCTTATATATATCACGACGAGCAGTGAAAGAATTAAGGGGGCCTTCATCATGCCATTTATCAAACCATGCCGACGTTTGGTCACCTTTTCCCACAACATGGAAGAAAAAACGCCTAACCAAAGGTCTCATTCGAAGAATTTTTCGCCAACCATAACTAGAATCTGCTTTTATTGGAGCATCCTAAAAATTTCTTCCTTGAAGACGGTATGAGTTGATCCATTTAACCCATAAGGATTGCCGATTCGATAATATACTCAAAATATGATCAGACATAAGAGCAACATTCCAAGTTTTTAACCTTCGAATACCTAAGACACCTTCACTTTTGGAAAGATAAACAACATCCCATTTCACTTTAGCTTTACTTCTCTTCATGTCCCCTTGACACCAAAGGAAACCTCTAGATAGCGCCTATATTTCTTTTATAATTGCCTTCGGGAGAATGAAAATAGAAGACCTACACTTGCATTGATGATAAAACTGAAGCAACTAGTTGAATTCTTCCCGCACAAGATGAAGACTTATTCTTCCAATCCTCAATCTTAGTTTCCAATCTTTGCACAAGAATTTTACAATCTTTATGAAAGAGCCCAGATGATATTAAAGGAACACCCAAGTATTTTACTGGCAACTCACCCTCTTCAAAAGGCATAATCTCTAGAATCTGATTCTTAGCTACAAATAACAATACCCACGTTTGCAAAGAAAGCCGTGATCTTGGGGAGACTCGGCACCAACCCTGAACAATTCTTAAATTCTTCCAGGGCATCCCTAATGACTTTGACAGAATCCACATTTGCATAAAAGAACATAAATAAATCATCAGCAAAGCACACATTGATAATCTCCTGCCTTTCACATTTAGGATCGAACTGAAAAGCCTCATCCCTTCTAATATTACGCTTCAACATGAGAGTAAAGACTTCCAAAACCAGTGTAAATAAATAAGGGGATAGAGGATCGCCTTGACGGAAGCCTCTTTTACCTTTGAAATAACCATGCAACGAGCCATTAACATTGACGGAGTACGAAACAGTAGACACACATTTCATGATCCATTTAATCATGATCGCATGAACACCAAAGTTATCCACAGTGTCATAGGCTTTATGGATATCCACTTTGAATGCATATCTAGGGGGCCTCTAAAGAGATGATAATTCTTCATAAGTTCCTGAGTGAGAATAATATTATCCGAAATACTTCTACTCGGGACAAAAGCAGATTGGTTCTCACTAACAATGTCATATAAACTATCTTTAATGCGATTTGTAATAATTTTACTAATGCATTTAAAAATAGTATTACAACACGAGATGGGCCTTAAATCAGTAACTTTTCTGGGAGCTTGGACTATCGGAACAAATAGTTCATTCTGATAAGATAAATTAAGTTATTACAAAAAATTGTAGTAAAAAATGTTAATTGTTAAACTGTAACACCCCCAAAATCTGGCTTTACCGAAGAATCAATACTAGGGGTGCTACGAAAATGGAAATCATAACTCAAGGTATCAAGAAACCAATTACACATTTTATGGGAAGAACTCTTTTAAAAATAAATCATTTGATTTCAAAATCATTTACAGGTTACTGGTCCCTCAAAAACAAGTCTTAATTATTATTTCAAAACGCATTGGTCAAGTATAAATCTGCCGCCTTTCCGTTCCTTGCCATTCCTTGTATAAACCTCATTACCTGAGAAAAACATGCTTAAAAAAAAGTCAGCAAAAAGCTGGTGAGTTCATAGGTTTCAGTTAAAAACAATTATATCAAATTGTAACACCAGTTTCATTAAAATGTCATGTATATGTTTTATTACGCTAGCTCTAAGTTCATGTAACCGAAGCTTTAATAGGTCTGCATGCTCTAGATGCATGTAAATCATAAAAGCCCTAGCAAATGCTTATCCCAGACACTTGAACATTGATATGGTATACGTTCGTTTGCCGATCCGGTCAAACCAAATGGGGACGTTACTCCCAATAGATCTATTTATAACATTCACGCTTCCTGACTTGGAATTAACGGTTCATGAGATTCGGGCAGTAGGGGACATATCAGGCTTAGGCTATCCGCGCAATAATAATATTAATGTCCACAAAATTTAATTTTTGCATGTTTCTCAACCCAAAACAAGTAAAAGTAAAAATGGGGCTATAAACTCACCTTTATTGGTATGAACAGTGAATGCTGTGAAATTAGAGAGTGCACGGCACCAACACGCAACCTATATTAGATAATCATGTCTTAGTTTCAAGTATTAAATTCAGTTCCTTTCAGATTCTATATTTCAATGTTTTAGTGTGTTTAAGTTGTTGTCACTTGTGTGGCGGCTAACGTGGTTACTAAGGTCTCTCCTAAGGAATGGTGGGATGGGATTCTATAAACTACCTAAAGGTACGGAAATGAGGGGTTGGGATCACTAACAGTCTAGGTACGAATTTAACTTAAGCCTAGTTGTGATATGTACCTACCTATATCGTAACTGTGTAACCTATTCGTATGTCTGTTAATGTTGATTTTTAGAATTTGACTTAACATTTGTGGTGTTTATCACTTAACTAGTAAATGATTTATATATCGTTAATTCTTGGATTAACTTAGAATTTGAGTTTGTGTTAGTATAATTAATTTATTACGACTCATTTCTTCATATTTTAAATTTAGAACAATATATATATTGCCTAATTCGTTCTAGTTTAGTTTGATATTATATTCATGTTATTACTAGTGACGTTATTACCTAATGATTTGTGAAGTTTAATATACATCATTAACTTGAGTAATTTACCTAGTTTCTCATCATGATCCATTTACACTACATTGGTTTAATGTTTTATGTTTCGACAATTTTATTCAAACTAAATGATATATTTTTAGTGACGTTTGATTTTTACCTTATTTGATTGACATCATACAAATATGAGTGTTAACATATGGTTATATACCTCGATGTGTGTTACGGTTTACACCTATTGTGAATTTAAGTGTCATATTCTTATTACACGAGTTCATGCTAATGTATATGTATCCCTAGTTCTTCTAAAGTGTGTATTAAACCATTTGTATAACAGTGTTCGTATATATATCTAGTCTAGCCGCGTTAATTGTTTTCGTCATGTTTAGCATTCCGGCTATTCAACTTTTACGTACATAAGTGTTAATATATTTATATATATTCCGATTTGTGTTATAATCTATCTTCATTGTAAATTTGATTTGTTGTCAATTGTATTTGAGTACTTATATTTTAAATACACGAGTGTATGTTAATATTTATATACTTTCATTTTCCCGAGTGTATAACATTACTTGTATATATATTTAGTCCTTTCTGTCACATTTTACGTTTCGGCTATTCTAGTTTTCTTGTACATATATGTTCATGGGGTCTTACTTGGTTCTCGGCTATATTAGTTTTTATTTGTCTATATGTTAATTGTTGTGAATTATTTTCGTCAAGTCTCACATTTCGGCTACACAAGTTTCTATGTATGTTAATGTTTAAATTTCATTTTTTTTTTGTCTTATGATCATCACTTGTCTAGACGTTAGTTAATACAATCTATTTTAGCGAACGGCTCGTGTTCATTTTTATTAGTTGCAACAAGATTCACAATGTTTATTAACCGAACATTTGTACTACTATTATCTATTGGGCTGCGATCCATTGCTCCCTAGGAGGGGAAATGTGAGTCGTTTATGGGCTGGGTTGACACTAAATCTAGTGGGCCGACTAGGCTGTTCACAGGCCCATCCGTGGACTGGATTAAGGACTATCAATGGGCCATTAGGTGGGCTGTCTTGCTAGTCCTAGTGGGCCTGGCCATTGGGCTGAGCTAAGTCATTAACGGTTTGGATTTAATCACTAAATCTGGTGGGCTAAGGTGCTATGCGCAGACTCATCAGTGGACTAGTTTATGGGCTTGTCAAGTGGGTTTTCAAGTGGGCTCCTAGTTAGGTTTGTGGCTGGGTTATTTGGCCTAGTGTTTCCCTAGGTAAGAATTTGAAGTGCACCAAGTTAACTACTTGGTGCCATCTTCTTGGAACCCCTTTCTCGCAACTGAGGTGGGTTACAATCCATGATTTTGGCCTTACTTTGTGGTCATTATTCGAGTACTACTCGACTTACAACCATTGGGATCTAAGTGATGCTATTAATTTGAGTCATTGACTCATCTTTAAGTCGATATGGAAGGGAAAAACACAAGACCTTTAAGTCTAGTTACTTGGACTCTACTCATTAGTTGCCTATTGGTCTTTGGTGGGTGTATTTTGACTAGTGCCTAGTATTTCTATTCGACTGCTATATCTTCCTTATGGGGTTTGATATCAATGAGCCATTTCAAAACTTAAACCGTGAGTGCATTACTCATGGTTTGGGGGATCAAATGGTGGCCATCAACTTGGTTAGACTTTCCCCTAGATGAGGTGTTTTCCCTTGTCTATCTTGACCACCATTGCACTAAGCTTTGGTGGTACATGGGTCGGTTGGGACCATGGGCGGTCATAGCGGCTTTTGCCATTAACTTCTACACAAAAGCTTCCTTATCCTAGTCTCCCTACATTAGTCACAACCTTCACAAGTTCGGCCTTTGTACCTACGGCCTTTCTAAGGTCTTTTGACTTTACTACAACACGAGGACTAATAGTCTAAGAACTAACTCCACCACGTTTCCAAGCTCACTTTTGAACTCTTCCTTCTTAGTGGTTTCGACACAACATATCATTACTAACTAATTCTACCAGAAGAGTTCCCAGGTCACACGTTTGTCAACAATAACAACCACTATTAACTTCATCCAAATCCCTATTCGACCTAACCTCATTCTTATCAAGTTTCCCTCAAACCCATAAGTGTTTCTGGGTCTCCATTTGACAAAGATTCAACACACAACCTGGGAGTTAATCAACCTAATTCGACCAGTCTAACCACACTATCGACAACAACAAATTTCTATCAAGTTTTCATTCGAACACCTACTCACCATTTTACTTAGATTTTTCTCATAATCAATATTAGTTCCTAGGTTTCAAATTGACAGAAAAGAAACATAACAACATCAATCCTCAGTTTATTTCATTCGACCTAATTAATCATATCATGAATAACCTTAAGTAAATAAGTAAACTGAATCTAACCCTTACAATGATTTCCTTTGTCGATGAACTTGGATGAGACTTTAAACCTGTGGACCTTCTGCTCCACACCGATTAATCCCAACCTCCAAACCGAATCACAACCTCCACTTTTATCCTTCCTTGAGAACTTCTCAGATTTTTGTGGTATTTGTGAGTTGAGTTGTGATTCGACATCTCCTTGGAGGCGTAGATTTATGGCGGATTGTGGAGAGTAGCTCCATAAGAGCTTTCGGGTTTGGGGAAAACAATCTTACTACTTAGGTGCTAGTTCCTCTTTCATGGCTTCTTATCCTAGGTAAACTCGTGATCCTTGGAGAGGACAAAAACTCTAGGTCAAGGATTTGATACGGTTTGTGTTTGGAGATGGTGATGGATCGTGGTGTTTATGGGGATTTTATTTATTTTAAGGATTGAGTGGGTTATTTGCTAAGGTGTGATAGTTTAATACCCGTGTTTCGTTAAACTGTGTTAAATTCGGGTCCGTCCTGGAACTGTTTCTAATTTGAGAATCTATATTTTTAGTATTGTTAGGTAATACTTGAATTTATTTCCGAGTCCGTAATTATTCACTAACTTTTCTTTTTTTTTTCTGAACCTCAATTTATCCCTGGTTTGCGTGTGGTGTTTGTCCTGTGTGAAACTGGGATAACCTCCCATTTTCAATACAAAATTATGGGATGTGATAACTTCACTGTTCTTTGGTGAGATTTCCGGGTGACAATATGTGCAGGTCTGTTTCCCTTTATAATCACATAATGGCCTAATCTAATAGTTCAGTTACAATAAATGAATTGTTATGAATTTAATGTTAGGGCAAATTTACCATTTGTCACATACACCCCCAAAATCGGGTCCAGTGGAAGCATACATGTCACTGAGGTGCTACTCAATTGGTATCACAACACAAGGTACAAAGAACGGTTTTACCTTAACCGTTTAGAATCAATTTCACCATAAAAAACATTAAGTTTACATAAACCAAAAGTAGTGCGGAAATAAGGCCCAAATACAAATAAAGCGGTCCCAAATATATATCAGAGTCGTCTATGACCGTGCCCCTTTCCAAGTGCCTTCCAACAGTTAGCTATCACATTATACCTAAGAATACACGCTAAAGTGTCAACACGAGGTTGGTGAGTTCATAGGTTTTAGTTTAAAACAATATGGTTGAACCACAAGGTTTTCGAGTTCAAATCATCATTCATAAACAAGTCAAATTCAACGTAGGCTCACACTGCCTAAATCACAGTTCCAAAACAAAATCCGTAAATAATATCATAATCAAAACATCTTGAACCATAATCAATCATACAGATACTATACTCATATAGTGTCACGCAAATTTAACTACTACGCTGGCTAAGTCACATATAACAAGTCATGAGCCGCGCTCAAGGAGTGTCTCATATCATAACAATAATCCGCTATAGGTGCACCATATAGCAATACCCGCACAGATACAGCTCATATAACAATAATCTCGCACAGATGCAACTCATACAACAAATAACCTTAGCCAGCTCCCGTAACAGTTTCATAACCACAAACACAATTTCAGGTCAAATCAACAAACAGGTTTCGCATATATCTTACCCCAAAACATATCAGGTCCATGAGGAAATAATCACATAAGCAACAGATAATCACTTAACGCATTCAAATAACCAAATCAAATATTGCAACCAAATAGTCAAGTCTTGAGTAAACAATTCACGTATCCCATTGAGCAAGCGTTGAGTTTAGTTAAAAACGAGCATGTATTCTCCCCCAAAACAGTTATAAAACCAGTAAAAGTAGGGGCCATGAACTCACCTTAGCCACAGCAATGCAAAGATCACAACTGACACAACTGACATCTAGAGCTAATCACAACGGTATCCAGGAGACAAGCACAATGGTGTGGAAACCGTAGAGGGGGGGTGAATACGTTTCCATTTAAAAACTTAAAAACTTTTTTGTATCAAACACCCGATCAAGTGTGACGTAATATGAAAAGTGTCAACAATGATCATACAACATCTAGAGATGGTATAAGGTAAACTACAACACAAACACAATCAAACCATGACACAAACATAATCAACATAATATATATAAGCATCAAACCACACAAACATAAACGCAATGCAAATATAAATATAAAGTGATAAAGATTAAAATAAAAGTAAAGAGATAAGTAAAGAAGGCGCAAACCGGACACGATGATTTATAGAGGTTTGGTCACGAAGCTGCTCTTCGCCCTACTCCACTCCCCGAGTACCCAACTCGAGAGTTACTTCACTAATCAACAAGCTCCCTTCAGGCGGAGAAAACCGTACAACGTCGCTTATCCTTATTTTCAACACTAAGCTAAATGTCGAGTACTAATATTAGCTAGTACCAATCTACCACGATCCACATGATCTACTCACGATCTACCCGATCTACCCTTGATCCACTTGATCAACACATAAGCCCACAAGCTACAAGAGATCTCCAAGATCTCAACAAGATCACAATGATCTACTCCCACTTGACTCGATCTACCCGATCTACCCTTGATCCACTTGATTAATACACAAGCCCACAAGGTACAAGAGATCTCCAAGATCTCAACAAGATCACAATGATCTACTCCCACTTGACTCGATCTACCCTTGATCCACTTGATCAATACACAAGCCCACAGGCTACAAGAGATCTCCAAGATCTCAACAAGATCACAATGATCTACTCTCACAGACTCTCAAAAGAAAAATGAACTTGATGTATGCAAGGTTACAACAAGTATGAAACAAGTGCTACAAGAGCACTAACTATAACTACAACCCTTTGTATCTTTGTGATACTATGTGTTCTTCTCTTGCACTAGTAGAGGAATGAAGGTGATCTCTTGGTTGGATAAAAGGATCACTCTTAAACAAACTAAGACTCTCTAAATGATCAAAGAAAGTGATCTAAATAAGAAGGGATTAGACCAGAGAAAAACTAACCGGAAAAATCAAGTTGGAAGTGTAAAATGGTCCACTATTTATAGGCAAAGAAAAAACTAGCCGTTATGTACGGACGGTACAACTAAATACCCGACGGTACCACTAAATTTAGTGGTACCGTGGTACCGTCCCAGACAAGGACGCTCCAAAATTTATTTTTAGTGGTGAAAGTTTATTTGGGGTAGTTTGGAGCTGATTTGGGGCGGGGGGGGGGGGGGGGAATTAGCTGTTGGGACTTTTAAACTTATTTTTCAAAATAAAACATTTCTTTTTAATTCAAAAATAATTTGTAAAATGTTTTTTTAAAAAAATGTTTTGTCACATTAAAAATGTGAAGTTTAGAACAAAAATTTTTATTTCTTTGATCCTCCGTCAAGTTTAAATTTGTTTGTTCATACCTTGAGTGATTTACGTCGGGATGAAAATCTACGACTCAGTTGAAGCATACTTGAGACGTCGAGAGATGTTGATGTAAGTATGCATTGATGATTTGTGTTTACAAGTAACTTGCGCATTTTACGTTATGCATTACAAGTTACATGTTTGTCATTATTAAAACCGAAGAAACCGTTTAGTTTAAATATCGTAATATTTGCACTAACAATCTCCCCCTTTTTGATGATGACAAATAAGTAAACCGTAACACATAATAAAATGTAAAAGTTACTTGTTTACACTCCCTTCTCCCCCTTTTGTCGAAGCAAAAAGGTAGTTGCCTCGAGCTCTCCCTTGAATTCACTCCCTACTCCCCCTTATTACACTACTATCCTTTCTTCCCAAAAAGGCGAGCTTGCATCATCCCAGTGAAGTCTTCTATCACCACTATTAGAAAGACTCCGTGCTATGTATTCAAATACTCCCGAGCTCCCCCTAGCTTAATGCTCCCCTATGGTGATTGAATCTCCTTGTTTATTTACCTTAGTATCTAACGGATCCATGGATCAAATTCTTACAAAGGCTTTTCCTACATCAAGGGTTAGCTACGTGCAACATAATATATAAAATAATGGGAGCAACATTATAGGGATAGAATACAAATAGCAAGACATGCAAGGATTGAACCATGTTAAAAAGATAGCTAAAAAAATTTGATGAGCATATCAAAGTGTGCAAGAAGTTAGACACGTGATGAAAGTGTGCCAAAAGGTTAAAGACCAAAAGGAAAGCCCAAGAAAGTTGAGGGACACAAAAAGATGAATGCATATTGCAATTCAAAGAAACTTGAGTGTCACAACCAGGCCGACAACCTAAGGTGTAATTGTTCAATCAATCACACTAACAAGAACGAGATTCGTTCGTTGACTGACACACAAAATGACTTCTTCCAAGTTGTCATTGGGAAGGCAAGTTCTAACAAACCTTTTGAACAATATAATCATCTACCTAAGATGATTGGTGTTAAGGATAGTTTGTTGAGAATACATACTCTAAATGAGGTAGATATATGTTATTACTATTACGAAAGTCATGCCATAAAGTAGACTCGACGGAAGTTTAAAAAAAAATAAGAATGAGAATGATACGCACTAATATTCGAATGGAAATGATTCCATAAGATGGGAGAGTGTTGGTTTTGACCTTTGAGGAAAGGTAGGAAAAGATGATTTAGATTAATATATCGTTTGCACTGACAATGAGATGCATGATATATTTCAAAAGAGAAAAAGAAAATGTGCATGTGATCCTAACAGGATTGTAGGTGGATATCTCTAACGGTGTTGAGGTAACGAAGTTCTAGATTTCTAGTTTGGATGATCCTAGTTGTGTGTTAGAGATAATTTGGTGCATGAAGGGTTTTGTGTGATTTTGAGGATTGAAGGTTATTGAACTAACTATCACTATCCAAAGTGAGGAATAGTTGTAAGGTTTGAGTGTAATGATCGATGGGTTGAAGCTTCTTAGACTAACTATCACTATCAAGAGTGAAGTGTAGCTAAAAGGTTTGAGTGAGATTGATATAAGGGTTGAAGGTTTTAAACTAAATATCACTGTCAAGAGTGAAGTTTAATTATAAGGGTTGAGTGTGATGATGAATGATATTAATATAAGGTTTGAAAATGAGATGCAAGATAAGCTTGCAATGGTGAGGCCTTATATAGGCAAGAGTTATGGGATTCGAATTAAAGTTGGCGGTAGTGTCCTATGGTGTATTGAGGGAATCTTAAGGTGTATGTGAGTTTGCAAAATTTTGCAGGTTTGAGGTTAGGGATGCAGGGATTGGTATGTGCTTAAACACATACCTTTTCTTGACCAAATTAAGACCAAAACGACCAAAAACTAACCATAAAAGCCAAAGATATTGTGTTTTTGTGTTTTTTTCTATACAGGTACGGATATCATGAAATATGGACAAAATCATGCAAAAACCAGGAAAACACGAGCACGAGATTTGGAAAAGATATTTATAGCCGAAGACGGAAAGCAAATGGTCAAAGTTTAAGCAAATATGTCAAACAAGTCCTTGGATCAAATTATTAAAGCTTGGTAGATTCAGTCCTTGGAATTTCAGAAATTACAACATTGGTCCTTGGTAAAATTTAAAATCACAATACTACACCAAAAATCCGGATTTTTAAATCCAAAAAAATAAACCCAAGCCCAAACCTTAACCCAACAACCCAATATTTACCCAACCCATAATCATACAACCCGGTCAACCATAACTCCCGGTCAAACACAATAAACAATAAAAAAACCCCATTCCCGCCTTTTACCCCATCACCCTTTTCCCCAAAATTACCAGCCAAGAACCCTAAATTCACCCCATACAAAATTACCGCAATTAAGGGTAATTGTGTCCTTGCACGCATTTCTAAAAGGAATTCTGACATGTCAGGAATGACATGTCAGCAATCCCAGTGAAATAGAGGCCTCTGATTGGCTGATGGGACGTGGAAGATTTGATCCAAGGGTTGTAAATGTGAAGTGACGTCCAAGGAATGATCAAAGGGCTGGAAACGATTCAAAGAAGCACAAAATGGCACGGATCGATGACATGGCAGCCTAGAATCATCTAAGCTTGGCTATAAATAGAGCTCCCCTCTACCTCAGAAGAGCATGTAATTTTTAGTGTAGTGTTATGCTGTTAAAATAGTTTCTGAATTGTAGTTTATTTGTAATTTTCAAGTTTGATTAATGAAATATTAGTTTAAAAGCTTTCTTCCAATTCATATCTCTTTAGTTCAAATCTCTTTTTAGCTTATTTGCTTATTCAGTAGTTTATAGTTAAGATATTTAGCTTATCTCACTTTTATCTCATTATTTCTTTCAAATTATTTCAAAAAACTCAAAAAAAATAGAAAAATCATTCAAAAATATAAAAAAAAAAATCTAAATCAGCTTGCAACAAGCTATTTCTATAGTAGATTAAGCTCATATAAGCTATCTAGCTTATTGTGGGTGATAGCTAAGGATAAATCTCTTTTAGTCTCAAATTATCAAAAAGTCAACAAAAAAGTCAACATGCACTGTTCCAATAAGCTGGAAGGAATAACCTGTTCAGAAGAGCTTATTTGGGTTAGTGTTGGCTTGTATAAACAAGCCTGGGTAATATAGTTGGTGGTTCAGATCTGATTTCACCATAAGTGCTACTTGTACGCTTTATTGCATCCTTATTCATAGCTTATTTACTGTGCTACTGCTTATTCTGTTCACCTAGTGCTTTTTTCTGAGTAATCTAGCTTTTTTGTTCATTATTTTGATTTTAGAATAGGAATTGCTAGGTGTCGCTAGTTTAAATCTCATTTCACCCAAAATAATCATAAAAAGCCTAAAATAGTAGACGTAGCTTATAGCCTATTTAGAGCTTATTTTCTGATTAAAAGTTGTTCATTAGTTCATAAGTAAGTTAGTCATTCAGTAGTTAAGTAGATTCATGCTTTAGTTTGATGATTTCTAGTGTAAAATTGCAAAAATAGGTTTCATAAGGGGTGTTTGGTTTAACTCACTGCTGTGTAATTGCACCTAGATACTGTTCATTTGCTTCTTTTTAAATATTGATCTAGCTTAATTAAGGGTGTTTAAGCACATTTCTTATAGGTCTTAAGTGATTTGAGGCCTTTTGAGGTTTTTGGAGGATTAGTGCAAAAATAGAATCTCAACTGCTCTATTTAGGTTCATATAAGCTCAAGCTTATTTGGCACTCTCTTTTGGCATAATTTGGTGTATTTCAGTACTATAAGTGAGATCCCAGAGTTTGAAATGGTTTCATCAAGGATTGTATAATTTAGGTGCAAAATCCCATCTCTGCTGAACCAGATTAGTTTATGCAGATCTGCACATTTTCTGTTGATATCAGCCCTTTTGTGTACTCTGAATTAGCTTATTCCATTGTGATCTTTGCATGAAATTTGGTCTGTTAAGAGTTAGTAGTATCAGATTTTTGGTTCTGAGCTTGATTTGGAATTTGTAGCTTATCTGCTAGCTTATTTTCAGTCTGCAAGTAAGCCCCATTTAGACTGTTTAGCCTGCAACAGTTTGAGTTCACTTGTACATCTGTTTCTGAGCTTAATTGAATAAGCAATTGAACTTTAAAATTGGGCATTTTAAGTTTGAAAGAAGCTTGTAGTATAAGCTTTCAGTGTCTTCTCTTGGATTCCCCCAATAAGCTTCTACCTAGCTTATAGAACAGTTGCAAGTTAGCTGTTTCATCATTTATTTCTGCACAATTTGTGGAACTGTTCTACTGCTTATTTGCTTATTCCAAGAGCTCATTTGGACTCTATCAGTTATTTTAAGCTTCATATAGTGTGCTTTTCTGAATTTGATAATTGGAAAATTTTTGGAGCTGTTTAGCTTATTTTAGTGCTTTTTCCCAACTGTTTATTCCCCAATACTGCTTATTAGAGTTTAGATAAGTTCCATTTTCATTTTTCCTAGATTTTTAGTATCATTTTAGATTTACCTACAAATTTTCATATTTTTCCAAAGTCATTTATTATTTTTAAATCATTTAAATCCTTTATTTTAGTTTTTAATTCATAAAAAATAAAATAAAAATCAAAAAAATATAATTCTTTTTCCCAAAATTTTCTTTTAAAATTTAGAATTTAGGAAAATTAGTTTTATACTTTTAGGCCTTTTAATTTAGGATTTCACTTTTTAGATACGTTTAAAAAAAAATCGTAATGTACGTTTTAAATTATTTAGGATTCGTGTGCTTAATTTGTTTGTTCTCTTAGCTTGATTTATTGTTTTTACTTGTTATTTCATATTCGTAGTGTAAAAACCCCAATATATTACTCGTTCATTCACAATTCACTTCACAATTCGACACCGTAACGACAACTCGACTTCAACCTTCGTTGGGACTACGACCCGGGGAAATACATCCGTTGTATTTTCTTTGAAAAATAAATATACTTAAAACGACAAATCAAAAATGGCGCCGGTGCCGGGGAAGGCTTGAGAAGAGTTTGAATTTTGTTCGTTGAATCGTGTTTTGAAGACCCTTCCTCGGAAGTTATTTGTTTTTATTAAAAAAAAAAAAAAAAAAAAAAAAAAAAAAAAAAAAAAAAAAAAAAAAACTTTTCCTAAAGTGTTTTCAAAAATACAAAAATAATATAACCTCATTTTTCTGAAAGTGTTGTAAACCATTCCAAATAAACAACAAAAGAGATCGTTAAGTTAAACGTTACTCGGATTATTTCTTTACTACAACCTATACACGGGGTTTAAGGAGGTCTTGACATTAAATTGCAGACCGAAAAGAGATCCATTCTTCTCTTCCGCCACGCTGCGCGTAGTTTTGAAAGAAACGAGTACGGTTGATCGAACGATCCCCAAAAAGTTAATAACTCTAATTTTTCCTTAATAAAAATCCAAAAATATTTTATTTTCAAATTTGGTTTTTCTTTTTAAATCTTGGTTTCTTTTTGGTGTATGCGCACCCGTTCTTCTTCTTCTCCCAATCTTCTTTCACCTCTCTCAAATCCCGAGAGAATTATCCGTCACAATCACCGTGTTGATTTCCCAACCGTTGAGGAAATGAACAACAACGATCAACCCCCGCCGATGGGTGGTAATCAAGATCATATGCCAGCTCCCGATCTCCGAACGATGGAGGAGTTGTGCCAACCTACAATGCTTGGACGTGGTGGCTCGATTGCCCCCCTCAATATCCAAGCCGCAGATTATGGACTTAAACACCACATGATTCAACAAGTCCAAATTTCTTGCCAATTTCACGGTTTGCCGGGTGACGATGCAAACAAGCATCTTGACAAATCATTACCGTCACCCAAAGTATGAAACACAATGGGGTCTCCGATGACGCCCTTCGTCTATATCTCTTTCCATATTCCTTGACGCATCATGCCACCGCATGGTTTGATCGTCTTCCCAAGAACTCCATTCACACTTTTGATGAGATGGTTTCGAAGTTCTTGGCGAAATATTTCCCACCGTCGATGGTGACGAAATTAAGGAATGAGATTAGCAATTTCCGTCAGCTTCCCGATGAATCCTTATTTGAGGCATGGGAACGCTATAAGCTCTCAATTGATCGGTGTCCTAACCATAATATGTTATTGGTCACTATTATAGACACATTCTATAATGGTTTGACATTACGACACCGTGATATGATTAATGCTGCAGCAGGAGGTACTTTCATGAAAAGACGTCCAGAAGAGTGCTATGATCTCATTGAGAACATGACTACCCATCATAATTATTGGGATTCCTCTGCCGAGAGGAATGAGTCAATTAGGTCTGACACTACTAATTCTTCTACCTCCGAGATAGCTGCTCTCTCTAAACAAATGAATGATATGTCCACTGCTATCTTAAGCATACATCAAAGTATGAATCAGAACAACAACAATCAGCAAATCAATGTTGTCAATCAGAGTTGTGAAACATGTGGTGGTCCACATCCGTATTTTGAGTGCCCAGCCTCCGGTGGCTACACTCAAGAGAATGTTTATGCTGCTACGGGAACCTACAACACGGGTGGTAACGGTTACCAACCGCAAGGAGACCGTAATCTCCTCAGCTATCGTTCTAACAATTTTCTCAGGCCACCCGGTTTCACCCAAAATCAAAATCAGAATGTGCAAAACCGCAATGTTCAATATAACCAAAATCAAAATCGGGCGAATCAAGGTTATCAAAACCAAGGGAATTATAACCGAGCCCCGAATCAAGGGAATTGCAAAATCCGAATCAAGGAAATTTTCAAAACCAAGGAAATCTTAATCTAGGAAATTTTCAAAATAACAATCAGGGTTTTAATCAAAACAACCGAGGGCCAAATCTAAATAATAATCAAAATCAAGGATTTGTGCAAAATCCATCACCCTCGGATGAGTTGTTAAAACAACTAATTCTTCAAAATCAGACTCAGCAAAATTTCAATAAAAACCAAGAAGAGACAACTAGGTTTTTGATTAAGGAAATAACTGAGATAAAGAAATCTTTAAATGATCGACCCTCGGGCTCTGGAACTCTTCCAAGCAATACGATCGCTAACCCGAGGGGCGATGTTAAGGCGATCACTACAAGGAGTGGTATATCATATGATGGACCCACGGCTCCGACTACCGATTCTTCTCTTCCTCCCAAGGTAGCCGACCGTGAGACCGAGGTGACAAATGACACGGAACTTCCTACTAACAACGGGAGGACCGAAGACGTCCAACCTCCGGCTGTCCAGCCATCTGAACCAAAGGTTGTGCTTGAGCCCGAAGAAGCTCCCGTAAAAGCCAAACTTCCGTATCCTTCAAGATTGAATGATCAAAAGCTCCGCGAAAAAGCTTCAAATCAAATGGAAAAATTCTACCAAATCTTCCAAGATTTGCATTTTGACATAAGCTTCGCGGATGCTTTACTTCTGATGCCTAAGTTTGCTTCTACAATCAAATGATTATTGAGTAACAAGGAAAAATTATTTGAGCTGGCAAAAACTCCGCTAAATGAGAATTGCTCAGCGGTTCTCCTTAAAAAGCTTTCGGAAAAGCTTGGAGATCCCGGAAAATTCCTCATTCCATGTGAATTTCCGGGGATGGTTGAATGCTACGCCTTGGCCGATCTCGGTGCAAGCATCAACCTAATGCCGCTGTCCGTATGGAAAAAACTTTCTCTACCCGAACTCACCCCCACTTGCATGACCCTCGAGCTTGCGGACCGGACCATAACCCATCCTAAGGGTGTAGCCGAGGATGTCTTTGTCAAGGTGGGGAAGTTCCATTTCCCCGTCGATTTTGTGGTGGTTGATTTCGATGCCGACCCCCGGGTTCCTCTAATTCTTGGAAGGTCATTCCTGAGGACCGGGCGAGCTCTGATTGATGTTTATGGTGAAGAAATAACACTGCGGGTTGATAATGAAAAAGTCACGTTTAACATTAATCAAAACTCGAAATCTCAAACCACCAAATGCAACGTTGCTACGGTTGATCAAAAATCTGACCCCGCAATTGCTTCCAAAAGAATTGATTCGACACTTTCAGGATTCACGGTTAAGAGTATTTCAAATAAACGTGCTGAGCTCAAAGCCATGAAAATTACCCCTGGTTCGAGCAAATGGTTTGAGAGTTGTGCTACGAAATTTAAGAGTGTTCTTGATTATGATGAACAAGAATCGGAGACCACAACGGAAGTGGTGAAAATTGCTAGCTCTAAGAGCACACCACTTGTCCCACCTCCAGAACCGGTTTATCGTATTGAGATTGTCGATTCTGTGAATGAAATTAAATTCTCTTCAAATAACAATTCTATTTCATCTCCAGAACCTACCCTTTCCGACTCTTCCCCTTCTCTCACACCGGTTGAGGGAAGTGTTTCCACTATGGAAGAGCTCGAGGTTTTCTTTAGTGATGAGCCAGTTTCACCGGAAATTGATGACACCGTCTTTGACCCGGAGGGAGATATTCGTTTAATTGAAGAATTGCTATACAATGAGCCGTCATCTTCACTCCCTCCGACGGAAATTAAAGAAGAAAAGCCACCTACATCCGTTCAAGTTGTTGATTCTAAATCAGAAGAACAAAATAGTGGCAGTACCACTTCTAGTATTGATTTTCTTCTTGAGGAGTTCACCGATGAACTCGCTCACATCGATCCAATCCCACCGGGGGATAAGGACGATGAGTTTGGTTTTGAATCTGATCTTAAAGAATTGGAATTTTTGCTGAACCGTGATCCATCTAAATGTGATTCTTATCCCGAGGAGTTCACCGATGAACTCGCTCACGACGATCCAATTCCATCAGATAATGATGATGATCTTTTTTACTTTCATGTTGATCTTAAAGAAGTTGAAAATATTTTATACCATGCTCCATCACTTGATTCTTACTCCGAGCCTAATGATTTCCAAAGTGATGACGACCTCTTTGATTTTGGGGCCGATCAAACCAAATGGAAAAATCTTTCATATGATAAACCCGTTGATGAAAAAGACCCTAAAATGGAAACCATAATTGAGGATGCTATAATTGTTTCAAATGACTTATCTCCTCCTTCACCTGAGGATGACTTTCTTTTCTCGATTGAGTCTCCCATCGAGTACCCTGCTAAGTTTTCATGTGAAGACAAAGTGTTTAATCCAGGCATACTCGATGATGGAGAAATTCATCCTTTGATGAAATTAACTCTTGATAAGAATTTAAAGTTTCCCGCCTAATCTAAGGAACTTTTAATTCTGGAGAAAATTGATTCCCCTCTACTTCTTTCTGATCAAGAACTCCCGTTCTGCATGGAGTTATCTCTGATTGAAACTTTACTATCATTTCCAACCGGAAATGAAGACAAATTTTTTGACCCCGACATCACCGCTTTCATCTTCTGAAGCCGTGGGTATCTCATCGGAGTGGAACTTTCATATGCTTCAATGTTTATCCAAACATCTTGAATGAAAGTCCGATTGAGATTATCTCTTCCACTTGCTCCCCCTAGGACAACTAAATTCGGGGTCGAGTCAAGCTACGTGACTCGGTTAATAAAAACAAAGCGCTTCGTGGGAGGCACCCCATGCTTATCCATCTATCTTCTTTCTATTCTCTTAATAAAAAGGAGGAGGGCTTCCTCTTCCATTTCTTGTGTTACGTGGTTTTTTGTGATGTGTCCAGGATTTGCCCGAATAATGAAGACTCTCGTGCTCGTGGTCTGCTTCTCTCCACTCGAGTTTCATCATTCGTTGCTTATCCGATATCCTTAATCTTATCGTTTTACGTTTATCTTTGGCATAATTAATAAACGGCCTTAGATTTATGTAGGAGAACCCTTACCTTTAAGACATTGAGGACAATGTCTCATTTTAGTCTGGGGGGTGATCTTTCGTTCTGATTTTTGCCTTGCATTTTTGCCGTTTTCTCATGCAACCCCGTTTTTCCTCCAAAATTGAAAAAATCCAAAAAAAATGAGAAAATTTAAAAAATTTTGCAAAAATATAATAAGTGTTTTGACATTTTGTTGACTTTCCGCTGGTGAGAGTATGAATAAAATTCTGACTTGATCGGGCATGTTGAGCCCTAGCTTGTCCCCTTAACCTTTCTTGGCTAAGCATTCGCGGATCTTATTATTTAAGATTTTAAATTTGCGAAGAACGAGAAATGATAGAGTTTATTTAGAAGTTAGATGCTAAGCGTGGAGTAGTTGGTTCTCTTTAGAGCTCATCAAAATTATTTGTGGCCTTTTGCTCCCACAAAATTGTTTCACCATATATATAATTGTAAGAATAATTAAAGATATTAGGTTCTGCCGATGATTAGTTCTTGGTCTTCTTAAAAGAATCCTTGCTTTCAAAATTGGGTACACATCAAGGTTACTTAATAAATACGTTTAATAATAATAAGTTAAGTGCTCTAAGCTACGGATTCAAGATCGGGCCTTGGATCCTTATTTCCAGAAGGCGTTTAGGTCTTGGCTACCCTCTTGCACCGGCCCTTGGACCTCTAGTTCAGGAATGTGTGAGGTCTTGGTCTAACCACCTTGGATCCTCATTTCAGGAATGTCTAGAGTCTTGGAATACTCCGTTGTAACGGCCCTTGGGTCCTTTATGCCGGAAGGTGTAAGGTCTTGGAACTAAACCGTGAAGCTCCGTCGTTTAGGGTACGCAAGTGAAAAGTTAAAAAAAAAAAAAAAAAAAAAAAAAATGATGAAAAGTTAAAAAATGGTAATGAATGAAAAAAAATAGAAAAAAAATGAAAAATATAAATAAAAACCTTGATGTGGACCTCATTTTCAAAGCAACGGTTCTCGAGAGAAGATTGAAAACTACTTAGCGTCTTAATTTAGTATCTTTATCGGACTAAAAATTATCGAAACGAGAATATGAAGAAATTACACAAATAACTTCCATGGGTAGTGTTGGCATCTAAATTGTAAATAGACAATGATTTCGTTTTTAAGCTTAGTTTGGGGACTCGTGAAAAATCAGGGACGACGAATTTTAACCGTATGGTCACTTCTTCATGAGTCGTGTTTCCTACTCAATGACCCTAAAAGTTATTAAAAGATAATGATTGTCAACAAAACCGTCACATGATCATAAGAAAAAAAATCCAAAAATAGAATAAAAGGAAAAATGGGGAGTTTTTAGAACCTAAAGACTTCTTAATCTCTTTTGAAAATTTTGCTACTTCTCAAAGTTAGTAAAAAGAGATTGGAAATTTTTGGATTTAAAAACGTGTTTTTAAACATTGCGTGAGGACACTGCAATATCTTAGTCTGGGGGAATTTTGGTATGTGCTTAAACACATACCTTTTCTTGACCAAATTAAGACCAAAACGACCAAAAACTAACCATAAAAGCCAAAGATATTGTGTTTTTGTGTTTGTTTCTTTACAGGTACGGATATCATAAAATATGGACAAAATCAAGCAAAAACCGGGAAAACACGAGCACGCGATTTGGAAAAGATATTTATAGCTGAAGCCGGGAAGCAAATGGTCAAAGTTTAAGCAAATATGTCAAACAAGTCCTTGGATCAAATTATTAAATCTTGGCAGATTCAGTCCTTGGAATTTCAGAAATTACAACATTGGTCCTTGGTAAAATTTAAAATCACAATACTACACCAAAAATCCGGATTTTTAAATCCAAAGAAATAAACCCAAGCCCAAACCTTAACCCAACAGCCCAACCTTTACCCAACCTATAATCATACAACCCGGTCCCAACCCGCAAACCCGATCAACCATAACTCCCGGTCAAACACAATAAACAATAAAAAAACCTATTCCCGCCTTTTACCCCATCACCCTTTTCCCCAAAGTTACCAGCCAAGCACACCCCGTACAAAATTACCGCAATTAAGGGTAATTGTGTCCTTGCACGCATTTCTAAAAGGAATTCTGACATGTCAGGAATGACATGTCAGCAATCCCAGGGAAATAGAGGCCTCTGATTGGCTAATGGGATGTGGAAGATTTGATCCAAAGGTTGTAAATGTGAAGTGACGTCCAAGGAATGATCAAAGGGCTGGAAACGATTCAAAGAAGCACAAAATGGCACGGATCGATGATATGGCAGCCTAGAATCATCTAAGCTTGGCTATAAATAGAGCTCCTCTCTACCTCAGAAGAGCTTGTAATTTTTAGTGTAGTGTTATGCTGTTAAAATAGTTTCTGAATTGTAGTTTATTTGTAATTTTCAAGTTTGATTAATGAAATATTAGTTTAAAAGCTTTCTTCCAATTCGTATCTCTTTAGTTCAAATCTCTTTTTAGCTTATTTGCTTATTCAGTAGTTTATAGTTAAGATATTTAGCTTATCTCACTTTTACATCTCATTATTTCTTTCAACTTATTTCAAAAAACTCAAAAAAAAAATAGAAAAATCATTCAAAAATATAAAAAAAAATTCTAAATCAGCTTGCAACAAGCTATTTCTATAGTAGATTAAGCTCATATAAGCTATCTAGCTTATTGTGGGTGATAGCTAAGGATAAATCTCTTTTAGTCTCAAATTATCAAAAAGTCAACAAAAAAGTCAACATGCACTGTTCCAATAAGCTGGAAGGAATAACCTGTTCAGAAGAGCTTATTTGGGTTAGTGTTGGCTTGTATAAACAAGCCTGGGTAATATAGTTGGTGGTTCAGATCTGATTTCACCATAAGTGCTACTTGTACGCTTTATTGCATCCTTATTCATAGCTTATTTACTGTGCTACTGCTTATTCTGTTCACCTAGTGCTTTTTTCTGAGTAATCTAGCTTTTTTGTTCATTATTTTGATTTTAGAATAGGAATTTTTAGGTGTCACTAGTTTAAATCTCATTTCACCCAAAATAATCATAAAAAGCCTAAAATAGTAGACGTAGCTTATAGCCTATTTAGTGCTTATTTTCTTATTAAAAGTTGTTCATTAGTTCATAAGTAAGTTAGTTATTCAGTAGTTAGGTAGATTCATGCTTTAATTTGATGATTTCTAGTGTAAAATTGCAAAAATAGGTTTCATAAGGGGTGTTTGGTTTAACTCACTGCTGTGTAATTGCACCTAGATACTGTTCATTTGCTTCTTTTTAAATATTGATCTAGCTTAATTAAGGGTGTTTAAGCACATTTCTGATAGGTCTTAAGTGATTTGAGGCCTTTTGAGGTTTTTGGAGGATTAGTGCAAAAATAGAATCTCAACTGCTCTATTTAGGTTCATATAAGCTCAAGCTTATTTGGCACTCTCTTTTGGCATAATTTGGTGTATTTCAGTACTATAAGTGAGATCCCAGAGTTTGAAATGGTTTCATCAAGGATTGTATAATTTAGGTGCAAAATCCCATCTCTGCTGAACCAGATTAGTTTATGCAGATCTGCACATTATCTGTTGATATCTGCCCTTTTGTGTACTCTGAATTAGCTTATTCCATTGTGATCTTTGCATGAAATTTGGTCTGTTAAGAGTTAGTAGTATCAGATTTTTGGTTCTGAGCTTGATTTGGAATTTGTAGCTTATCTGCTAGCTTATTTTCAGTCTGCAAGTAAGCCCCATTTAGACTGTTTAGCCTGCAACAGTTTGAGTTCACTTGTACATCTGTTTCTAAGCTTAATTGAATAAGCAATTGAACTTCAAAATTGGGCATTTTAAGTTTGAAAGAAGCTTGTAGTAAAAGCTTTCATTGTCTGCTCTAGGATTCCCCCAATAAGCTTCTACCTAGCTTATAGAACAGCTGCAAGTTAGCTGTTTCATCATTCATTTCTGCACAATTTGTGGAACTGTTCTACTGCTTATTTGCTTATTCCAAGAGCTCATTTGGACTCTATCAGTTATTTTAAGCTTCATATAGTGTACTTTTCTGAATTTGATAATTGGAAAATTTTTGGAGCTGTTTAGCTTATTTTAGTGCTTTTTCCCAACTGCTTATTCCCCAATACTGCTTATTAGAGTTTAGATAAGTTCCATTTTCATTTTTCCTAGATTTTTAGTATCATTTTAGATTTACCTGCAAATTTTCATATTTTTCCAAAGTCATTTATTATTTTTAAATCATTTAAATCCTTTATTTTAGTTTTTAATTCATAAAAAATAAAATAAAAATCAAAAAAATATAATTCTTTTTCCCAAAATTTTCTTTTAAAATTTAGAATTTAGGAAAATTAGTTTTATACTTTTAGGCCTTTTAATTTAGGATTTCACTTTTTAGATACGTTTAAAAAAAAATCGTAACGTACGTTTTAAAGTATTTAGGATTCGTGTGCTTAATTTGTTTGTTCTCTTAGCTTGATTTATTGTTTTTACTTGTTATTTCATATTCGTAGTGTAAAAACCCCAATATATTACTCGTTCATTCACAATTCACTTCACAATTCGACACCGTAACGACAACTCGACTTCAACCTTCGTTGGGACTACGACCCGGGGAAATACATCCGTTGTATTTTCTTTGGAAAATAAATATACTTAAAACGACAAATCAGGGATCTAGAGGAAACAGTGAAAATTCGTCAAACAAGGGCACGGTTCCACTAAATACCGCACAATACCGTTAAATTTAACTGTACCGTGACCTGGAAGTCACGAATTTTCCTGTGCAGCCTAGTTCTGGGCAGCTAAAGGGAAGTTTTCTAGGGAATAAGAACCACATTTGTGTGTTCTTGAGAGTGTTTGTTGAAAGACTATATGAGTGTGTTTTTGCTCCCCCTTAATCGATGACCATCTGGACAAGATGTGTAAAAAAAAATAAAGAGGAAAACAAATGTTGACGGAAGCGATGAGCTTAATAACGTCATGACAAGTGGTGGATAGCATACAATAAACTTCACCTTTGAAGTCACGTAGCTCTTCTCAATCATTGTGAATATTCATATGATGAGGCATGTGATTACGTGAAAATATGCTAAGGGTTAAGAAGATAAAATCTTCAAAGTTGTGGGGTTAATGATAAGGTTCTAGTGGGGTTATCTATGTTGATGAAGAAGGGTTATCTCAACTTATCCTAGCGGTTCTTCGCTTGAAATGTGTGGAAGATGAGTGAGATACGGAAGCATTGGTAGTGTAGAACGAAAGTTGAAAAGTGTAGATAAGTTGAGAAGATAATGGATATGGAAGTAACCAAACATATGGTGTGTTTAGTACTATGCGGAAGTGAAAGGGGAAGAAACTAAGGAATCAGAAGATAGACAGAATCTATTCTGATAGGAGACAGTTCTGGTTCAAGACTACATCGAGTGGGTTTCGATAGTGCTTTTGAAACAGTGAAAATTGAAAACAAGATAAACTGTCTCAGCAGACAACGGTCCGACGATACCGTTAAATTTAGCGGTACCATCCCCTATTTAAGGGTACCGTGACCTGCTGAGGTCAGTTTTGACACAGAATTAGATTTTTGACAAAGAGATTTCACATATGTTGTGATTTTTCTGGACCTTAGATTAAAGGAATTTATACCAAATAAATTCTTTTATGAATGAATCCAACGGGATTCGATGAACGCTGATCGAGAACGAGAGATGACATTTAATTGCATTTCGCAAATTAAATATACTTTAAATATTTCGGACGAAATATTTAAGTTGTCATTGGAATTTAAGAGGATTTTACGAATAAATCTCGCTGATTTGGTGAGACTTTTCGACACGAGGAGAGAATTTATACATAATAAATTCTTTTTACGAGATGAACGGTACTAGACGAGAAGAGATGACTTTTATATTTTCGAGGAAATACATAGGTAGTCATTAGAGCGATGTGAAGGATGACTTAATATTTTCAGTGAAATATTTAAAAAGTCATGAGACGAGACACAAGATATGACTTCAATATTTCCAGTGAAATATTCAAGTAGTCATAAGAGGGATGTGAAGGATGACTTAATATTTCCAGTGAAATATTTAAAAGTCATGAGATGAGACATGAGAGATGACTTCAATATTTCCAATGAAATATTCAAGTAGTCATAAGAGGAATGTGAAGGATGACTTAATATTTCCAGTGAAATATTTAAAATGTCATGTGACGAGACATAAGAGATGACTTCAATATTTCCAGTGAAATATTCAAATAGTCATAAGAGGGATGTGAGGGATGACTTAATATTTCCAGTGAAATATTTAAAAAGTCACGAGATGAGACGTAAGGGATGACTTCAATATTTCCAGTGAAATATTTAAGTAGTCATAAGAGGGATTTAAAGGACGCATTTGAACACATGGGAATTGTGAAATTCACGGAATGTGTTCCATCATTCCTAGACCTAGACAAAGATGTTTAGAGGATTCTTGTTTGAGAGGTTTGGCTGATTTACGGATTTCGATGTGCTTCGCACGCGAGTGTTTCACGGGGTTTTGAAAGGCGTAAAGCAAGGCCTATGGTGCTGATTTGCAGCAGGGTTTGGGATCTTAAGAAGTGTATATTCACCCAAGGATGAAAGAAACTACTAATCACTTATATAGTAACTCGTGAGTCCTTTGTCACCCGAAGGTTGATGTTAGCTTTTAGCTTTTGGATGAGCGTTTTAACATATGTTTTTAAAAGGCTTGAATATGATGTTTCGGATATGACATTTAACAATTGCGATCGCAAGTTAAACTTACTTGAATATTTCGGATGAAATATTTAAATTGTCAAACCTACTCCGAGCTCTACTGGGTATGTATCTAACCTCCCCATGACAAAGGGTGTATCACTTGGAAGAAAGCGAAATGATGACCAAGGAATTAGGACAATTTCGCGACTACTTTAACTTATAGGCTTTGACATTAGTGTATGATTATATGACGTCTAAGAGTTCATAGTGATAGGCATACCCAATTCATTATGTGCTAAAAGGACATAGTGTGGGTGCAAAATTTACAAGCAAATCATGTAAAATGCACATAAGGAATAAATGCAAACATCATGCAAAACATGATAATCATTTAGCATTTAAGATCATGAAGACATTCAATCATATCTTACGAGAACATGTTATCATTTTGAAACACATATGTGGGATGCAAGCAATCTAGGTTCGCTAAGGAAGATTCTAATTACTACTTTTTCAAAATGAAATCCTAACGGGAGATAAAGTTCACCGATGTAAACTATCTTTAGTCAAATGTAGGAATGAAAATTTTTTCAAGTTAGAGAATGAGTATGAGACTATCACTAGTGGTGCTCAATCCAGGCTAAACACGACCATTTTTACGGGTTATACCACGAACCCAACTTCTCTCCTGGAAGCAATTCAACCGTTAGGTCAAATTGAATTTCTAGTGCGATAGGTTCTCCAGTAGTCATTCTCATGTTAGAAAAATTCAAATTCCTATAGTTTCCTATCGAAGTATAGCAAAGATGATATTAGCTTATTTCACTAATACATGGCCTAATATGACTCAACTAACCATATTTTGAAAGTCGGTTACGAAGATGACTTGTCTTACACAAATTCTAACAAAGGCAAGCAAAATGTTTTAATATACGGTTTGAGATTTAGAGGTTATTTGGTGGAGATGGTGCATTTTATGATCTCTTGGATAACATCTTTGTTTGTTGAGTTGTTACATGTTATTTTAACATGATTTGATTTCTTAGAACCAAGAGATGCTCTAATGTGATGCAATGTAGAATCTACTACATTGAGAGTGTTTCAAGAATACTCCTTTGCATATCTTGAGAAAAGAATCTAGTAAAGGTTACTTACCTCAATAGATCTTGTGAGTATTATATTTGAAATGAGACATATTGTATATTTCAACAAACGAGGCGATGTCAAGCACGTGCGCTGCACCAATTGTGTCTAAGTTTTCATAGCTTAATGGTTGGTACTCATTAGGTTTACACTATTTAAACTAATTACTTTAAATGTTGCGTTTATGGTTTGTGCAACAGGCAGGTCAAGATTATGCACTTTCCAAATTACTTTTTTCTTGTTGTTAACATTTGAGGCGGGTAATGGCGAAGAACCATACAATGATGGCGAACATGGAAGCTTTAGGTCCTCGTGGTGTTGCTTTGGAATCGCTAGATTCTTTAAGAAAGACTCAAGAGAGGCATCGGGTATTGCTTGAAAAGTTAAATAATTTGTTTTATCAAGTGAAAGTTGGTGTTTGTGAGGAAGAAGCTAATGCTACTAAGATGAATGAGTTTAATTAGTTGTTTGGTTTTATATATTTTTGTTGGTATCGAGAATTTTTAATGTTTTGTTTGTTTTCGTCTATATGATATTTAAAATAAATATAAGTAATATTGTTTTAGTTATGGTTTTTTCTTTTTATTTATGATTGTAACGGGAAATTTTTAGATATAAATGTAAGTCTAAGTTATAAGCATTTTTATGAAGTTTAGGATGTTAATGGTAAACATTGTTGATCGTGTGCGTCATAGAGAGTTTATTATAAAGGAATTGAAGATTGTTGACCGATGATGGTATAAAATTTTAAATAAGTTATAAAGAATAATCTTCGTAGTCACATTTGCTAAGCAGTACCAACTCTAACCGTGTAAAAAATTAACTCCGTGAAATTTTGTAAAGGATAATCAATTAATCATACTTCTTAAACGATTAGAAACGAAATCATTAAATCACGATAACTAAAACATGGTTTTTAGGTGCAACTATGTCAACATATATCAAACATATATACATACATTGAATATTTAATCACCAACTACATTGGAATATACATCAAGTGAAAGTCGGAGAAACCATCAATCACCCTTAACTTGTGTGCTGACCTTCATGGTTACTTTTCTACATCTAGCCCAGTAAATAACATAGCAAATCCATCAGCCCAGTCCATATATGTTGGGATAGTAAGACCCAATCCAAATTATGGAATATGGATGGCAATACCAAATATTAGGGTGTAAGAATTTAACCCTACACACACATATGATAATCCCGCCTCCCATCTACTTTCTCTCGATCTACAATCTAGACAAATAAAGTAAGAAAAAGTAAGCTTCTATATATGCAAAATTTTGAACCTCCGTTTGATAGTTTGTCACTTTGATCCCATTTTTCAGGTCCATTCATTCAATCTGCAAATTCTCTATATAAATATCCGACACCGAATAATAACATCATTTCAATCGTATCATTTCTGTGGCTATTATCGAAAATAACAAATCAATAGGTATAAATCATCATTGCTACTGTTAAATCAGTAATCATCACTTTATCTAGTCTATCTGGTTTCGTTTTTATTTTTTTTTTTTCTTTTTTTTTTTTTTTTTTTTTTTTTTTTTTTTTTTTTTTAATGGATTTAGAAAACTGAGATGATTTAAGGTTTAGTGATTGTTTATAATGAGTTGAGGGAAAATCTAAACCACATGAATCGGAGTTGTTTTTTCACACAAAAATCTTTAAAGATTAGAACAAATAAGTGAACAAACTGTGATCTTTATTGGTTTTCTTGTTTCTTTATGTTTCGAAAGTGTTATGGATCGGAGTTGGGTTTATTTTTTTCAGTCTGTTGACATGTAACACGACTTCAAGATCTTGTGAAGAGGTCTCGGGTAAGGTTGATTCTGTTGTTATTTTTCGTTTTGTTTCAAGATCTATGATGAGTGTTGCTAGATCTATAAGTATCTTTAATCTTGATATGTAAGTGATGTTATGGTTTGGTTGTTATTCAATCGTGTAGGATGGGTAGTAAGGGTGGGTAACTATCAGAATTACAGAACTGAGAGTGGTTACTGTGTATTTACCTGAGTGCTTAGTAGATTTTGTTTCGTTGATCTTGGCTGAATAAATGTTAAAACCAAAATGTTTAAGTAACTAAGTGGGGTTAACTTTAGGATTTTGGTTCCTACCAGGTTGGTGACCAAGAATGGGTTTGGAAAGATATATTTTGAACATTATCAACATGCTCCATTTGATTGTGATTGTCCAATTTAACGTAACCAACTTGTGATTGGTATGTTATCACAACAATGAGTGAAGTGTCTTGTATGCCTAACAACTTTCAGTAGCATACAGATTTCAACTTTAAACAACTTCTAGTTGGTATGGTATGAATGGCTGTCTTGTTATGAATTATATTGTTCATGAGATATATTTGGTGGTTGTCCATCGGAACTGCTAAAACAACGAAACCACCCAAGCTCGAAACACCCCCTCTTAAATTAAGATTCGGTGGTGTCGGCGGCGGAAACAGTTGATGTTGGCAGTGGTTCCGGTGGCAGTGGCGGTCTAAGAATCTGTTGTGAGCCTTCTCGATTGTGCTATTTATAAGAGAGTACATAACCTTCAATGGAGTTGAAAAGGTTAAACAATAAATGCAATGCTTAAGATGAATATGAAGTGTTTCAGCAAGTAAATGCAATGTTTCTTTGTATACCTTCGATTAATGATCACAATTGGTTTATATTCCAAAGAACACTTCATATTCACCTTCATTTCATTACATTCAATTGAGAGCTTTTGTGGAGCATTGGCATGTTTGTACCGTACATTTTGTTTTGCACATTCACTCTTCCAGATTAAATTAAGCTATTGAATCTTTATATATAATAGATATGCTTTTCTAAGAGGAAACTTATCACTCTTACAAATGCTTAGTAAAACAAGTATTTTAGTGTATGACCAATTTTACTTGTTGATACAATGACACATATTGTATTAGGTTATTATTCAAATCTAATATCATATATTTGTTAACAAGATGCAATGTATTCTCTTGTAACATAACCATTCATGTTACAAAGAAGATAAGATGCATAAGATATAAGTTATCCTTTGTCAATCTTTTGATAAGAGAAATACATGTGATATTCTCGAAGAATGATGACGTACATAATAGTTAATAACATATTATGTGTGACACTTTTACTAGACATGTGATTTTGAGTGTTGAGTCGTTCATGAGAAAAGTTTACATATGTTGTTTGTTTGCTCGTGCTTGGTTTTTCGAAAATGACACATTTACTAATTGCATTTCAATGTAAATTACTTGTATATTTCGGATGAAATATCCAAGTTGTCAATCCTACTTAGTTGTGTATTTTATGCATCTTTTAAACATATTAGTTTAATGTTTGGAACACAACCATTAGACAAAAAGACTCAATATGGCATCTTCAACACAAGTGTGAGTTATGATCCGATGCATATTATTTTCGTCTTGAGAGGAAGTCATTATTTTCATAACAACCGAGTGTGATTGATTATGTAGATTCAAGATAATATATTTCGTTATATTTTTATGTTATCTTGAAGCTAGACAAATAATGACTCTAATTTCATGTCCATACTTGAAAACTTGTCAATTAGAATCGATGATAATATCAATCATAATTTGAATAATGAATTGGTATTTACTCGAAATCTTTCTTGACCCTCACGATCACTCCTTTTTAAAAAGAAAATAAAAATTTAAGGAATGTGTTCCATTTATTCTAATACTAGTTGTATGTGTGAGGTTAATGACATATTAAGCTACTACTTCGATATTGTCATTTATTTTTATTTGCGAAAAACTATTTATATTATTAAGTATAATATTCTTAGTTTTCGACATATCATGAGTATAAAAATAATTATCTTAACAATTTTTATACAACATACGTATAATACTAAATGTTTGAAACATTTTGTGTGTGTGTTAGATCAATGCAAGTTTAATACATTTTCTTTTACTTAAATACTAATGTATTAATATGATCTTTTATCTTGTTTAGACAACCCATGGTCAAGCAAGACAAAAGAATGTAATGTTTTAGTGATCATGTTACGGATTTAATGAAAGTGTTAAATATTTTGAGGTGATATATTTTTTTTCCACTTAAACCTTTGGAAAAATAATTGTTTAAGACAATATCTTTTGACGCACATGATCAACCAACTTAGTTTCCATTCCTAAGAAGGTTATTGAAGCATTTTCAAACTTGAAATATGTTGAAAACACATATGCAAGAAAAGTGGTCTATGCCTATATGCAATGCAAAATCAATTACGCAACTTAGTGCAAGAAGTCTAGTCTAAGTCCTATTGACGCATAAGCCGAAAAACTAATAATCAACACATAGCAACAAGGCATGTAAAACGCTTGTGATTATAGATATAATTAGCTCAACTAAAGATAACTATAAGCACTAAAAAAATATTAACTAACAATACTAGGACACAAAGAAAAACAAATAGTCATTTAGCATAACACACAAAAATACTTATCGTCATTTTGTGTATTAAGTATAACAATGTATACTAAGCTTGATTTTATTTGAAAACGAATTGGTTTCCTCCCCATTTCAAAGATTTTTACCAAGTCACTTTGAAAATACGTCAAGGTTCAAAAGTTGAAACGCCCTTTTTCAGTTTAACCAAAAATTTATGCAAACGGCATGACCAAAAAGACCTTTAGTTGAAAATCAAGAACTCTAATATACTTTCATGTAGAACTAATTCATAAAAGTATTTTTCAAATTAAAGTAGACTCAACTTCGTTTAAAATGATGGGTGAGACGACTCCTACGGACTTATGGTTGATTTTATATGAATTTCTGAAAATGACCGAATACTGAAAACAGACAGACAGATGCACGGTACCCATAAATACCCCATGGTACCGTTAAATATAACGGTACCGTCCTATATTTAGTGGTATCGTAACCTGTTTCCTGATTCAGTTTATTATTTTAGTGCGACGACTCGACGAAAATATGTAAAATTTAATAAACTAGATACCAAACATATAAAGTATATATTAAGCATCATTTCCACGTTTAGGACTAAGAAATACATTTACGATAATACTTTTACTACAAAATAATGGTTTGTCCCAAACACTTCTTTCAAAACCGCATGACTTAACGACTCGTTCTAAAGACATGACTGGACACTTACAAACTCTATTCTTTTATTAGTTTAAAAAAAAATTTCAAGCTAGTATGACTGATGCGTGTGTATGTTGTGCTCTAATTTATACCCACGGTATGTCGTTGTGGTTTTAGCAGTATTCAAGTTTTAAATTTATATTTAGCCGACTTATCAATATAACACACACTTTAACGAGCAGTGTACCCGGTCAGTATGAATATAATGGTAAGTAGAGTGTCGATCACTAACGGTGGAACGTATTTTCTAGTTATTCTAATCAGTATTTTAATATCTCAAGTTAGCTATACAACCTAATCTAACGCAAGGGGGTTCAGCCTGAGAGACTGGCACGGCTTGGTTATGATTAAATAATAAACTAAACTAATAGACATGAATCAGCGATTAGCACACACGTACACAGATAAATACTTGAGACAATAAGAAGACCTGTCCTGATAGTTAAGTAGCTTGTCACTTGTTTTATTGCTAGTTTTATATGAAGTGTATAGTTCGATGCAACGCACCGAGATTAAACCTTTCTCGTTGGCTCTAATCTTATCGGCGAGTAAACCCTTAATGATCACTTATGACTATCCCAATATCCTAGAAAATAGAATAAATAGGCGAGGAAGGGGCATGGCGACCCAAGCAATGCTCAGCTAGACACAGAGGTTATCAATGCACTAATAAAAGTCACCAAAGACATCAACATATAAACTTTAATTAATGGGAAAGCAATTTTAAGGGGAGTTGAAGTGCATGATTAAATCAATGACACAAGCCCATCAATCCTGATGAATTAAAGTGTACTAATACAATAAAACAAAACTACTTAATGAATTGAATACATGCAGGACCTTCTTACAACTCTTGTATCTTCGTTTAGGGTATGTCTTGTGCTGCTACTTCGTCTGAATTCGGCCTAGGGTTTTGTGGTCTTCGGTCTTCTTCTGTATTAGGCTCTCGAAATTCGTCTGGCCTTGGGGTATTTATAGTTTCTGTCTGAGGGTAAGATGCGGCGCATTGAATAAGTAGATGCGGCGCATTGACTTAACTTCGTGTGGGGTCCAAGATTAATATATTCAGGAATATTCGTACACCGCCAGAAGATGCGGCGTAACTCCATTCTTGTATGCGGCGCATGTCCTTTTCCGTCTTGGATTATAACTTGTGAAATCTTGATAGTGATGCGCCGTATATAATAAGTAGGATGCGGCGTATCTGGATCAGAATGATCTTGATCTTGTACATTTCAGTAGACTCTTAACTTCTTGCTTGTTTTGCTCCATAATTAGTCCAAAATCGCCAAGTTTCACATAATACTTGTTTTTACCTGAGAATTACAAAAGTAAACATTAACGTATCGATTCTCACAGATAATATAATAAAACAAGTCAAATAAATAGGATAAATGATGGTAATAAAATGTACTTATTTGAGTTCATCAAATATCCCGTCACTTGAACTTTACTTGTCCCCAAGTAAACCTTAGAATTAATCTTATGAAAATGTATCCTAAAGGATATTAGGATTTATTTTTATATTTAAGCATGTATTCATTTTGTCATAATCACACAACCAAACACTTAACGAATTAGAAGTAAAATAAAATATAATGATAAAAGCAAATATAATCGTTTAACTGTCCAGTCGTGACGAATATTCTATCATAAGCTTGGCAAGTATACGCATCTCCTCCACTAAAGCTAAGGAATAACAAGTCTAAAGCGGTAAAAAGGGTTTGTTGGTTAAGGGTTGATCATTCTTCTTAATCTCTATCGATCTCAAATTCCAGAAAAGGCGACAAAATCACAAATACATGATCGAATCCACGAACACGATACTTGCAATTGCTCAAATCCTTAACTCGAATAGGCTAAAGATAGGACCAAGTAATCTTTACCAATAATATTATATCAAAAAGGGCGACAAAATCATAAATACATAGCCGAATCCACGACTACGATACTTAAGATTGCTCAAATCCCTAATCTCAATAAATCAAAGGTTTGGATAAAGAATAATATAGGGTATGGATAATATTTGGGATACAAATTGGTGTAAAATGAAAAATGAACAAAACAGATAAATTAAAATCCTAAGTGTGGTAAATTGCTATCCCAACCATCCCATGAATAAGACTCATATCATTGAATAACTCACGCTTTAACACTTAAAACACACGCTTTAGGTAGACACGAATTATACTCAACAAGATCTCAATCAAAGAATAACCTTAATTGGCGTTCCCATAACGTCCAACTCACAATCAATCCATAAATATAATATATAACAAATAGTGGTGATATCGACCACTTAATACAAAACTTTACATAAGTTGGTTAAAACAGACATCCAACTTTTCCTTTTTCTTTTTCTTTTCTATTTTTTAATTTATTTTATTATTATTTTTTTTTTTTTGACATCAACATATACATAGATGTGTAAAATTTCACCACATCACTATAACGATAACTCTGGATAATTTTTCCATACTTTTCATGACTTCAGAAATAATGGTAATAGCGAAAGTAGTAAACACACAAAAAATAAACTCAAAGATATACAATATTTACTTTCACTCCAATTGCATTGTGCAATTTCCTGACTCAACCAAAGATAATGAATTACGCACGCGAACACAGGTAATGTAAGGAAACACATTTTGCCTAAAGCAATTAACCAACCACGGATTTTAATCTACAGGGTAGGCTAAGGTGTAAGGGTGTAACGAAACATTATAACAAAGGTGTAAGAAACGAAAGGAATGGCTCTGAGTGTTTTTCTAGGGGTATCTTACTCTAAAAATGAGAGTAACAAAAGGTTTATACGGGGGTTAACTAACCAATGTAGTTAGCTAATATTACATAACATATAAAGGCTATTTGGGTGTAATCCTAGAAATTTACCAATTTAGACAAGTCATTCCAATTATATAAATAATACTTATTATGGTGGTCTCGAATAGTATACAAGCCAAGTTCTAAAGTTTACAAGTCACCGGCACACTCATAGATTTGTGAATTTTTGAAAAGTTCACAATTTTTGAAAATAACGACATGTGTGCAGCTATGTAATTTAGACTTAAAACAAAATCATGCTAAAAATTTTAAATTTTGATATATTAAGCACATTTTAAGCATATTTTGAAAAAGTTTAGGACAAGTAAGTGTTCTAATTCTCCAATCCCCCCACTTAAGTTAAACAACGTCCTTGTTGTTTGTATCAAAAATTAAAAACTGGAAAATAAAAGAATTAGAACAGAAAAACTCCCCTGAGATTTGCTCGGTATTATCCTCCATTATTTGTATAAGAGCAAAAATCATTTTTCTTGTGGATGAGAATGTTTAAGCTTCATATTTGATGTATCCACAGGAATTGCAGGAATCTATAATACCATCAAGACTTTAACACACCTAAGCTAAGAAAGTTCAAACTTGCATAATACATTATTAGTTAGCAAAAACAAAACTGAAAAATTAAAATGAAACTCATCAGGTCAGTCGATACGCCGTATCTTATGGAAGAAGATGCGCCGTATCGAGCCTGGAATAAATACGAATCAGAATAAAAGATGCGTCGCATCCTTAACCAGGGATGCGCCGCATTAAAATAAACTGACAAAAAGTTTTAAAAGTCAAAAATAAAAATGCAGAAAATTAAATAAGATATGACCAGCGCAGGAGATGCGTCGCATCTCAGGATTGAGATGCGCCGTATCTGCTGCGGGCCTAACTGACTCGACACAGAACAGAATAGTAAAAATTTCCCGGGTTGTCTCCCGGTCAGCACTTGTCTTTATTCCAGAGTCTTCAAGTTAGACTCACGTTTAGCTCCTTATTTTGTTCTTGTTACGCGACATCCTTCTTCTTTCATCCGAAAGATGTTCCCGTATAGCTCCGCGACATTTTCTTCCGTACGACTTAATCTAATAAATTCTTTGGTCTTTATCGCAACATATTCTTCATCAGGTCCCAAAGAATATTTGATGATTTTAAATTTTTCAGAAATAATCATGGGTGGCTTATTATAAGGGATCCCAAGTAGTCGACATTTTCTCTTGGTGAATTCTTCTTCGTCTTTATCAACAAACTCGAAATAAGGATCCTTATTCAAATAGTCATCAAGTTCATCAATCAATTCTTCTCGTGACTCATCGTTATTATCATAGGGACCATAATTAACCATGTTAAAGGATTGATAATAATCTTGAATCTCATCCCATTCTTTTTTCAATTCCCATTGTAAGCGTTGACTAAGCTTTGTGTAATCATCAAATTGTCCATGCACCCATTCCCAGAAACTAGTGTCCGATGCTCCCTTAAGTTCTTTTAAGTAGTTGATTCTACTTTTTTCTTGCAAAGCTTCTGCTTTACGTGGGCAGTCTTCAACTTTTTCATACCAATCGTCGTCCTCAAAGTACACATCGTTTCCAACCCGTTTCATTCCAATTATACTTCCCCCATTACAGGTTCCATCATTCTTATAATCACAGGTTGGCCATTCACTAAATCCATCCTTGAAGCGGAAAGGTTTACAAGTGTGATTAATATGTTCAAATTCCCATGGTTTATCCCAAACCCATGGTATTTGGTCATTCCATTCGTAGTACCAGGTGTTTTTGAAATCATCATAAGTTTTGAATCCTGGTAGATCTCCAGTAAGCACATCAGCGTCGATTTGAAGAAGGTAATTAAATTCTTTGAACTGTTTGCACAAAGGTGTCTCATAATTGAACACATCAATGTCAATGCTGAATAATTCTTCAATGCCTTCCTTTGAATTGTCATCTGACGATCCATTGTTGCTCTCTACTTCCTCATCTTCACCTCTCATCCAATATACCCATAACACATCTTTAGTAGCTCGGTCCATGCTCTTATGGTTATTGAACTTACTAGTTAACCAATTTGAAAAATCAACATTGTTAGGATCGTGGTTAACGTCAAAGCTAGTGTTACCAATCATGTTCCTTCTTATCTCCATGAACTCATTAAATTGTCCTTTAAAACTTCGTGTCAACCATGAAGTCACAATCCGTTTGACTTCATTCATAGGAGCAAATTTGGGATTACCGTATTTAAGTTCAAGCCACTCTTCTAAAGAGATATCCATCAACCTTACCAACTTTCCATGAAATAGTATCTCCGATTCAGCATACATTCTTTCGTTATCCAGATAGTTTTCATCAAATCCCCAATACTGTTCGGAATAAGGCATATAAGAAGTTTGTATAGGTCGGACTTCATAGCTTTTGTTGCTCGATTTGTTGACTGCATTTGCTGAGTTCATGTATTCAATTTGGAATTTCCCATCTTTTTCTTCGATAGTAGTCCAAGTTAATCCTTTAGATTCAATGATGGGCCATAAGAGTAACAATTCATCTTCAGTGTAGCTCATTAATAAATCATAAGAGAATATCCCATCTTCAATATTGCATAAGCGTTTAAATTCCTTATAAGTAGCTTCAAGAGGGGTCTCCCAAGAGAATAAATCGGCATTAATCATGAGCACATTGAAGTTGACATCTTCAAAAACTTCCATTTTGAATGAATCAGAAAGCAAGAGTTCCTTAGCAAGATATCCGTTCACCGACATATCTTCCATAGCAAAACCTGTCATCATAGGTAAAATCGTAAGTAGGATTTGTTCGCTAGAAGAGAGATTAATGAATTTAGAAACGGATATAAAGAATAACAATAGCTGATATCTGCAGACGATGCGCCGTATCCAAAAAGTTGGATACGCCGTATCTTATAATCGTTAAAATTTAATCAGACTTTTATTCAGAAAATAGATACGCCGCTTAGAATTTTAGAATGCGCCGTATCAGTTTTAATTATCAAAAATCGATATTTATTTAAAATTAAATGCGTCGTATTAACAAAAGTTAATGCGCCGTATTTTCGTTACGTTTCAAAATATAAGATTTTTGATTTAGAAGATGCGCCGTATCGATAAAAATCGATGCGTCGTATCTATTTAATAATTCGAAAACTGTTTTTAATTAAAATAATAGATACGCCGTATCTGCTAAAGCAGATGCGTCGTATAGCGTTATCGTTTAGAAGAAAAAAAAAATTATTAAAAACAGATACGCCGTATCTTGGGGAAAGATGCTGTCGTATCGAATTTATTAAACGCGTCGTATTTTATAAAAATTAAACGCAATACGCCGTATCTATGAAAATAGATGCGCCGTATCGTTTGAATTAGCTCAGTACAACGATAGCAGAATACAAGAAAATAGAAAAAGAAAAACAAAAATAAAAACAAGCAAAAAGAAACAAAAATAAAAACACACAAAAACAGAAAGCAAATAATACAATGAATGCAATTTAACTAATATACAACAGAATTAGCGGTTAGAATAAAAAAAATTAAAAAGAAAAACCTAATTAAAATACTAATCAAATTAACAGATAATAACAATTCACTCCCCGGCAACGGCGCCAAAAAACTTGATGCGTGTGTATGTTGTGCTCTAATTTATACCCACGGTATGTCGCTGTGGTTTTAGCAGTATTCAAGTTTTAAATTTATATTTAGCCGACTTATCAATATAACACACACTTTAACGAGCAGTGTACCCGGTCAGTATGAATATAATGGTAAGTAGAGTGTCGATCACTAAGAGTGGAACGTATTATCTAGTTATTCTAATCAGTATTTTAATATCTCAAGTTAGCTATACAACCTAATCTAACGCAAGGGGGTTTAGCCTGAGAGACTGGCACGGTTTGGTTATGATTAAATAATAAACTAAACTAATAGGCACGAATCAGCGATTAGCACACACGTACACAGATAAATACTTGAGACAATAAGAAGACCTGTCCTGATAGTTAAGTAGCTTGTCACTTGTTTTATTGCTAGTTTTATATGAAGTGTATAGTTCGATGCAACGCACCGAGATTAAACCTTTCTCGTTGGCTCTAATCTTATCAGCGAGTAAACCCTTAATAATCACTTATGACAATCCCAATATCCTAGAAAATAGAATAAATAGGCGAGGAAGGGGCATGGCGACCCAAGCAATGCTCAACTAGACACAGATGTTATCAATGCACTAATAAAAGTCACCAAATACATCAACATATAAACTTTAATTAATGGGAAAGCAATTTTAAGGGGAATTGAAGTGCATGATTAAATCAATGACACAAGCCCATCAACCATGATGAATTAAAGTGTACTAATACAATAAAACAAAACTACTTAATGAATTGAATACATGCAGGACCTTCTTACAGCTCTTGTATCTTCGTTTAGGGTATGTCTTGTGCTGCTACTTCGTCTGAATTCGGCCTAGGGTTTTGTGGTCTTCGGTCTTCTTCTGTATTAGGCTCTTGAAATTCGTTTGGCCTTGGGGTATTTATAGTTTCTGTCTGAGGGTAAGATGCAGCGCATTGAATAAGTAGATGAGGCGCATTGACTTAACTTCGCGTGGGGTCCAAGATTAATATATTCAGGAATATTCGTACACCGCCAGAAGATGCGGTGTAACTCCATTCTTGTATGCGGCGCATGTCCTTTGCCGTCTTGGATTATAACTTGTGAAATCTTGATAGTGATGCGCCGTATATAATAAGTAGGATGCGGCGTATTTGGAGCAGAATGATTTGATTTTGGTACATTTCAGTAGACTCTTAACTTCTTGCTTGTTTTGCCCCCCTAATTGGGTCCAAAATCGCCAAGTTTCACATAATACTTGTTTTTACCGGGGAGAATTACAAAAGTAAACATTAACGTACCCGATTCTCACAGATAATATAATAAAACAAGTAAAATAAATAGGATAAATGATGGTAATAAAATGTACTTATTTGATTTCCCATCAATGACAAAGTATATTTAACAAAAAAACTTAAAAGTATTAAGCAAGAAAATTTACTTTTCATATTATACCCCCCTTATGGGTAATTTGATACAGGGATCTTATTTCAATTTTAAAAACCTTTTGGTTTTTAAAAAATTTGAGGGGGGCCGTGGCTCGGGTACCAATTGGGGGAAACCGTAGGGGGGGTGAATACGTTTCCAATTAAAAACTTAAAAACTTTTTTGTATAAAACACCCTTTTAAAGTGTGACTTTAATATGAAAAGTTTTCAAAATGATCTTACAACATCTAGAGATGGTATAAGGAAAAACTAAAAACACAAACACAATCAAACCATGAAAAAACATAATAAATTTTTAATATAAGCATAAAACCCACACAAACATAAGGAATGCAAATTAAATATAAAGCGTTTAAAGATTAAAAAAAAATTAAAAGAGATAAGTAAAGAAGGGGAAAACCGGACACGATGTTTTTTAGTGGTTCGGTCACGAAACTCCTCTTCGTCCTACTCCACTCCCTGAGTAAACCCCAAATCGGGGAGTTACTTCACTAATCAAAAAAGCTCCCCTTTTGGCGGAGAAAACCGTACAACGTCGTTATCCTTATTTCCCACATTAAGCTAAATTTTTCGAGTACTAATATTAGCTAGTACCAATCTACCCCGATCCACACAATCTACTCACGATCTACCCGATCTTTCCCCTTTATCCACTTGATCAACCCCATTAAACCCACAAGCTACAAGAGATCTCCCAAAATCCCCAACAAAAATCACAATTTATCTACTCCCACTTGACCCATCACCCGATCTGCCCTTGATCCACTTGATCAATTTCACAAGCCCACAAGCTTCAAGAGATCTCCAAGATCTCAAAAAAAGATCACAAAGATCTTCTCCCACTTGACTCGATCTACCCGATTACCCTTGATCCACTTGATCAATACACAAGCCCAAAGCTACAAAAGATTTTCCAAGATCTCAACAAGTTAAAAATGGGTCTACTCTCACAAACTCTCAAAAAAATTTAACGGGTGTATGCAAGGATACAAAAGTATGTAACAAGTGTTTTCAAAATGCATAACTTTAACTTAAACTTTGGTATATTTGTGATACTATGTGTTCTTCTCTTGACTTAGTAGAGGAATGAAGGTGATCTCTTGGTTGGATAAAAGGACACTCTTAAAAAAAACTAAGACTCCCCTAAATGATCAAAGAAAATGATCTAAAAAAAGAAGGGGTTAGACCAAAAAGAAAAACTAAAATGGGAAAAAAAACAAGTTGGAAGTGTAAAATGGCCCCCTATTTATAGGCAAAGAAAAAACAAGCCCTTAGTAGGACGGTACAACTAAATTTTCCCCACGGGGCCACTAAATTTAGTGGTACTGTAGTACCATCA